>JANAVB010018600.1:3376311-3638811 GCA_029216955.1 Iris pallida
CTAGAATCTTAGCCTAATCTAGATTAGCCTTAAGCTTAGAGTCTTGATTAGGGTAACCTAGTAAATGACAAGATTAATAATATCTAGATATTCTAAATAGGATATTTACCCCCTAGGATATTTGTGAAAAAGAAAGCCTCATGACTAGCTGAACCAATAGGAAGGTTTAGAATTGGTTGGACAAGCCCTAGCCACTCATCTACATCTAAACCTAACCCTAAATTCATTTGTGGCCAGCCATACAAGCCTCCCCTCCTATAAGTATGCTCATATCTTGTTCTTGCCTCTTTTTAAATACCAAGAAAGAAGCCCTAATTGTTCTTCCCCAAACTTTTCCACTAATATCCAGATGTAAAACCCCTAAATTTCTACTATATTTTTAGTCTGATTTTTTTTTGTATTTATACGTCGCATAGTCGTATTGTACGTCGCGCAAAAATTTACATTTTTCGTATTTACTCGTCGAGTACGAATATGTGCGGGATACATATTTTTAGAAAAATGATTTTTGATTTTATTATCGGTGATAGTTTCAAAATAATATATATAAAAATTATTTTATTAAGAGTTGTGAAAAGTATCTATCGAGATTGGCAAAACTTATTATTTTAATTATTTATAAAATACTATCTTATTTTAATAGTGGTAAATTAGAAAACTAGATTTATGAGAATATGCTACTCGTGTAAAGCACATGAAAAATTATTTCATGTATATTTTCAAATGTTATTTTTATTTTTTATAATAAATTATTTAGCTAGAAAGTATTTTAAATATTATAAATATTTATTCTTATTTTCTTAATTATTATGTTATTTAAATAAAAAGGTAGTTGAAATTTTTCCTATTAATACTTAAATATTTATTATAATTTTTGTTATTAATTAATTATTATTATTTATAAAAAGATAATTTGATTTTAATTGAGATAATTTAAATAGTGATTTTATTTATTTTAAATAGTTTAATTTAAATATGTAAGTTATCTAATTGGATTTGATTTAGATTTGATTTTGTTTTAAAACGAATTTGACAATTATCTATGGAAGATTTAAAACCCTACTACTTATCCAACTGGAAATTCCCACATCCTATAAATAGGCAGGTACTCCTCCATAAATTCCAATTAATCTTCCATAAATTCCATCCGTAAGAGTCGTACATCGTGTCGGTGTCCAATATCTTATTCCAT
Source organism: Iris pallida (assembly GCA_029216955.1). Lineage (NCBI taxonomy): Eukaryota > Viridiplantae > Streptophyta > Magnoliopsida > Asparagales > Iridaceae > Iris > Iris pallida. The sequence continues at coordinate 3,377,504 of JANAVB010018600.1, forward strand.
AGTTTTACATATACATTATCCACCTCCTCCGGGTCGATAACCCCGACACGATTCATCAAATCCCTAATCTAATACTATCCTAATCCCCCCCGGCGATGACCTAGCATCACCGCCATTGCCTCCACCACCTGCTGCCACACCCGGCCGGATCTTCCCGGTCACCACACAGAACCATCACCGTCGCCGTCTCCTCCTCGACCCAGCCACCCCGTTCCGACAGCACCCCCATCTCATCCCCGTCGAACTGCGACAATCCATCGCCCATCACCACCACCACCACAGCCGAACGCCACCACTACCACCATCATCATCACCTCCGCCGTCGTACGTCTACCATAGCCACCTTCTCCGATACCACTGCCTACAAACCACCCTGGCCGACCCCTTTGTTAACCCCGAGCAGCGGCTACCCACACCACCAGACTCCGACCCCTGCTACAACCAACACCAAAACCATCACCGCCCAAAATTGGCCACCCCAGCCGTGGCCGGCAATCCCAACCCAAACCCCCAAAAATAGAACCCTAACCATAGACTCACCTCTGGTCGGCCCCTTCGAACACGGCCAGCTCCTTCTCGTGTACCGCCGAGCCTCCGGCTCACCGCTATGCCGCCCGTCGGTGAGCATTCGCCTCCCTCGGAGCACCAAATCCGATCGGGTGCCTCCTCCTCTCGCGCCCGCAGCAGAACAGCCAGCCGCCCGCCACGGAACTCCGTGCCGCCGAGCGATGACCGCACGCACGCGACCCCACTCCGTCGGCGTCGCCCTTGCCGTCGCTCCCCGAACTCTCCTTCGCCACCCCTCTCTCCCGACCTTCCTCTTTCCACTTCCCTCCGCCGGAGCAGCTGCCGCCGGCGACTCCACACCGCCTCCGCAGCCTTTCCCGACTTCTCCGCTCCCTCTTTCCCCATTTCTTTCTTACTCACTCTCTCCCCTTTCTCTTTCTTTTTTTTCTAAAAATTTCTTCGAAGCTCTCTCGAAGGACTGCTGACTTATTTCCTATTTTATTATTATTATTATTATTATTATTATTATTATTATTATTATTATTATTATTATTATTATTATTATTATTATTATTATTATTATTATTATTATCAGTATTTTGTTATTCTTATTAAGTATTATTGATAATATTTTACGTGTTATTTTTGTGAGTATTATTGTTATTATAAATATATTATATATATATATATATATATATATATATATATATATATATATATATATATATATTAGTATTCTTATATCATGTTGTAACAAAAATATTGTACTAGGCTTTTCTCTATATTATAAAAAAATGGAATTCAAGGCCTAATAATATTATTATTTTCCGATATTTGAACTAAATATTATATTAGTATTTTAACTAAATTTTAGTTGCCTAAAATAATTTTTACATATTTTTTCAAACGTTTTATCTGATGATGTACGGGTTTCTATCAAAAATTTATCTTTGCGAACGCACATTTTTAGCCTAATTCGGTTTTTCCTATATTTTAAGTATTTACCAAATATTATTTTTGGCTCCCAACTACTATAAGTACTTTAATAATAATAATGTAATTAGTTTCCCAAAATTTCCTTCGATTATCATCTCTAATCTCGACTAGTCATAATTCCTTCCCCTAGTGAATTCTGTACGTCCTCACATCCACATTAGCTAATCCAACTGCTCTGGGCCAAATGAAACTGTCTGTGCCATCATCAGAGGCCGCCTTGCTTAGTTATAACCATGAAGCCATATTATGTACCACATTGATCATCGCAGCACACCAGGAGGCTCATCAGGCAAGTATACCTTGCTAATTAACTGTCAAATTAATTATTTTCTGTATTATTTATTTTGTTTCATATTGTTAGTTCCTTTTGTTATAACTTGTGCGTCCAAGCCACATTTGGGTGCAAGCGACTCTATTAGTCGTTTTACTTTACTATATGCATGTTAACTTAGTGTTAGCAGACTACCTTCTTGTTGGGGGATATCCTTATATCTTCCTTGGTGATGACACACACACTACACGGTTGGAGACATGTTGTTAGGGGCATGACTTATGGACTGGCCCTCTCTAAAGTCATATGACGGATAGATGATCATAACTGCTATGACTAGGGTTTTAGAGACTCAAGCAGTTACAAAATTGGACGAGCCATGGACATGACTTGAACCGTATGGGAAATATTGGGGGAGGACAGTCGCTAGTGCGTATGGGAATCCAAACAGGTAAACCACAATCTCCGGATGGAACTGTGGTAATTTATTGGCAGATGCCCTCTGACGTTTTAGACGTTGCGGACGGATACGGATCACTAGATGCCAGTTACGTACACATAGCCTAAAATTCCACCCATGTGCATGAAAGTTGTCCTCTAAATTGCACATTAGGCGGTTAGAATCTTCTTTGCATATTTTGTGTCTAGAATATATATTATTTATTATTCTGACAGTTCATATTAGCATGTTCTTCCTGTATCTTGCTACGTCCGTCTGACGACCTAGTTATTCCCCAGGTGTGTATTTATGTCTTCTGCAGGTGTTCTAACCGTAGCCGTGATCATCGCTATTTCTTCAAGGATGATTGTGTTTGGTACGTCTTGCCATTTTATGGATCGATTCTTGAACATTTCTTTCATTGAGATAGTTGGTAGTGGACTTTGTCTCCGCCCAACGATTGTATCATAAATATTCAAGTTGATTTTTATATTATTATTCTTTTCATTGTGGATGAGATTTAGTTTATCTTGGATTACTACATTTTACAGCTTATGTATACATACAAGGCCCTGTACTTCGTATGTATACAACGGGCATGTCTACGTACTTAGTCCGACGTATTTTGGGACTGGGCCGTTACATGTTTTTGTGGTGGCCCATGCAGGTCTCGATAAATTGTTTGGTTACTTTGTCGTACCAAGCAAGCCTGCATATAGGATTAGAGTCTAAGATCTTATCCACACACTTGACTGCCTTCTCGCTTGACTCCTCAATTTGCATCTTGCTTGATTCCGTCTACCGTTAATTCTTATCCTTCTTTTGTGCTTGTTGTTGGTTAGAAAGGTAATCCATACTAGGTAGACTTGTCCCATTGTCCCATCACCCTACTAGTTTAACTCTTGTAAGTTGGATATAATGCCTTATGACCTAGCAATCCCTTTGCCCTTGTGACCTATATTAGCAAGTTCACTTAGGTTCTAGAATTTAGAGGACCCTAACCCATCTAGTCAACCAAAGACAGACTTGGACAAAAGAGACTATAGGACGACTGTATAGAGACCAACATAGGATATAACTTAGAGTCTTAAGGAGTTTGAACTAATTCTACTCTATTTCAATATAAATCTCACGTGCCTATATTTTTATTATCTAGACTAATGATGCTAATGTAGCCTAGTTTTTATAAGCTCAATTCTTTATCAAGCTTGTTCATGACATATGCTATTGAGCGCTCACTAGCATATTGTCTAATTAAAACCGGTGCATGATGGTCTGATCAACCGAGTGCACTTTGGTTCACTTTTATTATCGTTCTACGTGGATGGGGACATAGCTAAACTTGCCCTCTAGAGTCCCATCTACGACAGCCTTGGCAACTCTTTTGAAATTATTCAGTCGTCTTTGAACCACATGTTTGTATTCAATAAACATCTCCTTCGAACTCTTATTCGTTTTTGTCTTCCAGTTAATTTGGAAGGACAGAACACTCGTACTTGATAGATAGAAACCAAGTGTTCCCCTATGACCACGATAGTTATAGTTAGCCATCAACCAAGCCATGTGTTTACAACCTCACCTCGAGTTATTCGCCCTACCCTTCGACTCTTGATCATGATCTCTAATCATTTGAAATTTAGAAATGACTAAAATTATTTCCTTAACACCCCTAAAACCTAGACGAGTATTTTCTCCCTAGGAAACCACCTGTCCTTGATCTCAAATCAATTTACCACCCCTTATTGACCAATAATCTTTGTCTCTTCTTGCGTTAAAACGCGACCATCAATTACTCCCTAAATTAAATTCATGATTTATTTTCGCAATTATCGAAATCATAATTTTCTAACGTACATTTTGATCGCCGTGATTTGATTGTTCCTCATCGATATACCCTTGTACCTTTTAAACCCCTATTTATTCTTAATTTTGAGGATAAAATTCTTGTAAGTTGGGTAGGATGTAAAACTCCTAAATTTTTACTATATTTTTAGTCTGATTTTTTTTGTATTTATATGTCGCATAGTCGTATTGTACGTCGCGCGGGAATTTGTATTTTTCGTATTTACTCGTCAAGTGCGAATATGTGCGAGATACATATTTTTAGAAAAATAATTTTTGATTTTATTATCGGTGATGGTTTCAAAATAATATAATTAATAATTATTTTATTAAGAGTTGTAAAAAGTATCTATCGAGATTGGCAAAACTTATTATTTTAATTATTTATAAAATACTATCTTCTTTTAATAGTGGTAAATTAGAAAACTAGATTTATGAGAATATGCTACTCGTGTAATGCACATGAAAAATTATTTCATGTATATTTTTAAATGTTTTTTTTATTTTTTATAATAAATTATTTAGCAAGAAAGTATTTTAAATATTTAAAATATTTATTCTCATTTTTGAAATTATTATGCTATTTAAATAAAAAGGTACTTGAAATTTTTCCTATTAATACTTAAATATTTATTACGATTTTTGTAATTAATTAATTATTATTATTTATAAAAAGATAATTTGATTTTAATTGAAATAATTTAAATAGTGATTTTATTTATTTTAAATAGTTTAATTTAAATATGTAAGTTACCTAATTGGATTTGGTTTAGATTTGATTTTGTTTTAAAACGAATTTGACAATTATATATGGGAGATTTAAAACCCTACTACTTATCCAACTGGAAATTCCCACATCCTATAAATAGGCAGGTACTCCTCCATAAATTCTAATTAATCTTCCATAAATTCCATCCATAAGAGTCGTGCATCGTGTCGGTGTCCAATATCTTATTCCATAGTTTTACATATACATTATCCACCTCCTCCGTGTCGACAACCCCGATACAATTCATCAAATCCCTAATCTAACCCTATCTTAATCCCCGCCGGCGACGACCTAGCATCACCGCCATTGCCTCTACTACCTGCAGCCACACCCGACCGGATCTTCCCGGTCACCACACAGAACCATCACCTTCGCCGTCTCCTCCTCGACCCAGCCATCCCGTTCCGACAGCACCCCCATCTCATCCCCGTCGAACTGCGACCATCCATCGCCCATCACCACCACCAACACAGCCGAACGCCACCACTACCACCATCATCATCACCTCCGCCGTCGTACGTCCACCATAGCCACCTTCTCCGATACCACCGCCTACAAACCACCATGGCCGACCCCTCTGTTGACCCCGAGCGCAGCGGCCACCCACACTACCAGACTCTGACCCCTGCTGCCACCAACACCAAAACCATCACCGCCTGAAACCGGCCACCCCCGCCGTGGCCGGCAATACCAAGCCCAAACCCCCAAAAATAGAACCCTAACCCTAGACTCACCTCCGATCGGCCCTTTCGAACACGGCCAGCTCCTTTCCGCGTTCTGCCGAGCCACCGGCTCACCGCTGTATCGTCCGTTGGTGAGCCTCCGTCTCTCTCGGAGCACCAGATTCGATCGGGTGCCTCCTCCTCTCACGCCCATGGCCAAACAGCCTGCAGCCCACCACGGAACGCCGCGCCATCGAGCGATGACCACGCGCACGCGACCCCACTCAGTCGGCGCCGTCCTTGCCGCTGCTCCCCGAACTCTCCTTCGCCACCCCTCTCTCCCGACGTTCCCTCTTTCTACTTCCCTCCGCCGGAGCAGCTGCTGCCGGCGACTCCACACCGCCTCCGCAGCCTTTTCCGACTTCTCCGCTCCCTCTTTCCCCCTTTCCTTCTCACTCACTCTCTCTCCCCTTTCTATTTCCTCTTTTTTTTCTAAATCTTTCTTTGAAGCTCTCTCGAAGGACTGCTGACTTATTTCCTAATTTATTATTATTATTATTATTATTATTATTATTATTATTATTATTATTATTATTATTATTATTATTATTATTATTATTATCAGTATTTTTGTTATTCTTATTAAGTATTATTGATAATATTTTACGTGTTATTTTTGTGAGTATTATTTTTATTATATATATATATATATATATATATATATATATATTTTATATATATATATATATATTTTTTATATATATATATATATATATATAAAATATATATATATAAAAAATATATATATATATATATAAAATATATATATATATATATATATATATATATATATATATATATTAGTATTTTTATATTATGTTGTAACAAAAGTATTGTACTAGGCTTTTCTCTATATTATTAAAAAAATGGAATTCAAGGCCAAATAATATTATTATTTTGTGATATTTGAACTAAATATTATAGTAGTATTTTAACTAAATTTTAGTAGCCTAAAATAATTTTTAAATATTTTTTCAAACGTTTTATCTTATGATGTACGGGTTTCTATCAAAAATTTATCTTTGCGAAACGCATATTTTTAGCCTAAATCGATATTTCCCATATTTTAAGTATTTACCAAATATTATTTTTGGCTCCCAACTACTATAAGTACTTTAATAATAATAATGTAATTAGTTTCCCAAAATTTCCTTCGATTATCATCTCTAATCTCGACTAGTCATAATTCTCGCCCCTAGTGAATTCTGTACATCCTCATATCCACCTTAGCTAATCCAACTGCTCTGGGCCCAATGAAACTGTCTGTGCCATCATCAGAGGCCGCCTTGCTTAGTTATAACATTGAAGCCATATTATGTACCATATTGATCATCGCAGCACACCAGGCGACTCATCAGGCAAGTATACCTTGCTAATTAACTGTCAAATTAATTATTTTTGTATTATTTATTTTGTTTCATGTTGTTAGTTCCCTTTGTTATAACTTGCTTGTCCAAGCCACACTTGGGTGCAAGTGACTCTATTAGTCGTTTTACTTTACTATATGCATGTTAACTTAGTGTTAGCGGACTACCTTCTTGTTGGGGGATATCCTTATATCTCCCTTGGCCATGACACACACACTACACGGTTGGAGACATGTTGTTAGGGGCACGACTTATGGACTGGCCCTCTCTAAAGTCGTGTGAAGGATAGATGATCGTAACTGCTATGACTAGGGTTTTAGAGACTTAAGCAGTTACAAAACTGGACGAGCCATGGACATGACTTGAACAGTGTAGGAAATATTAGGGGAGGACAGTCACTAGTGCGTATAGGAATCCAAACAGGTAAACCACAGTCTCCGGATGGAACTATGGCAATTTATTTGCAAATGCCCTCTGTCACGACCCGCACCCTGTACAGGGGCACGAGAAGTGGGTACGTCCAGCCTACGCCGCAATGTCGGCGGTAGAACGCTGTCCTAGGTCAATCATCTAACAATATAAAGGTACCTGTGCAGCATATACTCTCCGAATGGAGGTGACATAACAGAAAACAATCTCAATCACATCTAGGGTAGAAAAATGAAAGATAGATAGATAGACAGTAACTCAAATGAACAGTACAATAGATGAAATAAGTCTAAGTGTCTAGGATAACATGACATCCAGAATGTCAACCCAATATACCAAATAAGTCTAAGAGTCTATACATCTCAACATCTCAAAATACAACTCAGAATGTGAGACAAAAATGATAATATGAAAAAGACTGACTAGCTAAACTAGCCTAGACTACTGGGGCAACATCCTCAGCTGCAGGTGGATCCTGCTGAGGGTCCACACATAAGTATCATCTAGTCCTGCTCCATAATAGGTAGACACCAGGGCCTCATCCTCATCTTCTGTAATATTTTCAACAGGTCCAGTCAGGACAGGAACGAGCACAATACATCTCACGCAGTGCATAGTATGATAGGAAATATAAAGCATGCAATAGAGTAAAATATAGGAACTGCTAAAGGAAGATACATGTAGTAAAAGAGATAGCAGTAAAGGAAATATCTACTGTATATAGAGAACTGTAAGTGGCTAGTGATGTAGAGTACAAGATAGGCATGTGAATGGCTAGAATTTATACATGATTACACTACTAAGTTTGCACATGATTACACTACTTTGGAATTATTCACATGTCCACTTCTACTCCCCCGTTTCCCCAATCAATACACAAGGATCCATTCAGGTTATGTTAAGATTCGTGATAAGCCCATAAATGGGTGATACATGAGTGATTCATGAAGATTCATGAAGGCTCGGTGATCATGAGAGTACATGAGTCACTAGCTGATACATGAAGATACATGATAATAGAAGCATGAGATACATGATGTAAGTGAAACACACGTGACAAAAGTATCTGATGCTCCCGAGAGGGATAACATCTCATAAAAAGATCCATATAGTACCAATCCGTGATAACAATCGTGTCAGCATCAAGTAAAGTAATCTAGAGCAAGAATATAAATCCTGGCAAGTATGAAACGGTCAGAGAATGTACTCGCCTGATAACTGAATGTCTGAGGAGGAATATACTGCCTGAGGAGAGGTGTATGGCTCCTAATCAGAGCAATACAAGTCACAATGTATACACAATGGTAAAAATAGAGTATACAATGCATACTACATGATTCTAGGTCAATCTGGTCAAAAGTTAACTCTTGGTCAACTCTAATAGTCAAACTAGGTCACAGGAAGTCATACTAAGTTAAATAAAGTCAAACAAGGTCAAATAAGGTCAAACTAGTCTAATCTAGGTTAAAGTCAAATCTTGGTTAATATTCTAGTCAAACTAGTCAAGTTATCTAGGGTTTAGTCAATCAATGGTCAGACTAGTCAAATACTAGTCAATATGGTCAAGCTAGGTCAATCTAGACTATCTAAGGTACTACACCACAAGGTCAAGGTATAACCAATACCTACACAAGTATACCACATATAAATACATATATATATAATACCAACCTTAATCCTATATTCAAGCTAATCCTATATTCCAATCTCAAGTCATGACTCAACTCTAAGTATCTAACTTAACCCATACATATCTTAATCTACATAGGTCTTTCCACAAAACCCAAGTCACAATAATATACTTATATATAGGTCAAACCTAAACCAACTAGTTAATAGCCTAGGGTTTAGTCAAATCTTAGTCAACAAGTCCTTCTATATTCATCCAAGCCATCTCTAGGTCAATTAGGTCATGGTTGACCTATAGTTGACTTTGGTCAACAATGGTCAATTATCTAGTCAACCAGGTCTACTAGTCAAGTTAGGTCAAACATGGCCAGACTAGTTAAACTAGTCATTTTAGGTTAATCCTAGTAAATTCTAGGTTAAATAGGTCAAGTTTGACCTATGGTTGACTTTGGTCAACTCTTAGTCAACAAGGGTCAACTAGTTAGGATTTGGGTCATTAGGTCAATTAGGGTTAGCCCATAGGCAAAATTCATATAGGTATCTACCTCTATACAATATATATATACACATATATATAACTTTATATATATATATATATATATATATATATATATATATATATATATATATATATATACAAACATTCTCCATAGGCCTATAGACTAGGTAATACTCATATCTCATATAGTATATATATATATATAGACATAATATATAATCTAATACAAATACATATATATCATATATATTTATTTATACAACTTATATATAATACATATATATAGAGAGAGTAGTGAGAGAGAGAGTAGTGAATAGAGTGAGAGAGAGGAAGGGAGAGAGAGAACTGAACAGTGGGGGGGGGTGTTCCAGTTTCCTGAACTGGAACCAGACCCACACACACACAATAACACACACACCTATATATATATACATATATGTATATACATATGTACACATACTCATATCTACATATATATACATGTATACACACTCAAATCCCACCTACACACACACATATACATACACTACGTATACATACACTGAAAACATATAATTATATGTATAAAACATAACAAAAATTAATTTGAAATTTATTTTTGAAAACTGGGAATTATCCTAAAATCTGGAAATGTGCACTGTGCAAAGGTAAAATGGGTAAACCGAAATACATACACCAAACCGAGCTAAGGCTCGAACCCAATGGTTGGTAACACTAGCCCCTAGTGTCCTCTAGTGTCCTAGGTGCCTGACACGACACCACGACACAATTTGATGTGTCAAAACTCACCAAAACCCAATCGGGTAAAAACAGACACACACACATGTACACAGTGTCGTGCACGTGTACAACTCACTCTAGGACACGACACACACACTCACGTGTCTCGTGCTCGTGCACGAAGGTGCGCCTAGGGGTAGGGTACGTGTCCAACACCCTGCACCGTGTCCACGTTGCTCCAGGATACGATACGAAGTCCGTATCAGTCGTAAAAAACACGACTGATACGCGTGTTCATACCGCGTCGTGCACGCGGTCAAGTATCTCGTGTTCACGACACAGGACACGACACACCATGTGCTCATGTCCATGTGTTCGCCACATGATGGGCTACACACTCATGTCACCACGAGGTGCCCAAGTGTCGTGTCCATGCGACACGACACGCGCAAAGTTGGCCCCCGCGCGCGTGTGTGCTGACAGTGCACGACCAGTGCACGTGTCCATGCGTTCTCGATACGACACAAACGTGTCTCAAACTTGAGGGAGGGCATGTCAGAGGTTGCCCCCTCCTCTGTGTCAATTTTTATGTGTCCACGTGTCCTACAGTGTCCGCACTAGGTGTCGAGTAGCAGGGGAGGCTGTATGCCTCAGTGCGGTGTCCTGGCAGTAGGTTCGTGTCGATTTTTGACACGAAAATGACACCATGTCGTGTTCAGTCAAGTAGGTATAAATTATACTAGTCTAGGGCTATAAGAAAATGTAATTAGTTCTACATTATAACAAAGTTTAAGCCTTTGTGGCATTTCATCAAACAAGGGTTAATAGTCTAGGATACGTGTCCGATACAGACACCAAACCAACCCTAAATTTCACCAAACTTGACCCACAGTTAGGGTAGACCTATATGCATTCATTTATGAAGAAAAAACAGAGTATTAACTAGGTTTGAGGGCATTTACCTATTTGTGCAATTCCAATGGAAAATCAATAAAGAGGGGGTGTGTTTTCTTCCACTTGGTGATGCCCAAAGCTCATAAATTCTGGATTGCTAGCCTCCGTTAGCACCCTTGATGTTGTAGGGTCCCAATGCAAAAGACTATAGGTGATGTGGATCAAAAATGATCAAGTTGTGGAGGTTTGAAGAAAATTGAATTTTGTAGGATTAAAATTCATGCAAAAATGATCATGAATGAATACAATGGGTTATATAGGAAGGTGTAGGGCTAGGGGGTACCCCATGGCCGGCCATGGGAAGGGGGGGTGTCCTAGGCTTTCCTTCAAGGTGAAGGCAAAGACTTTCATGCCAAAGGGTTGATATTTTGAGTGATTCAAGCAAAATATCACATGTATAAATATCTAGATATTTATCCTACTTTAATCAAAGACTAATATCTATCCTCAAGCCTCTAGATTAGTAGCTAACCTCTAGATTAGTGCTAAACTAGGTTAGGGACTAACATGACACTAATCAATAATTAAATAATAATAAAAACACATAAATCCAATAATTCCAAATAAATCCTAGAAAATTACCAAAATACCCTTTAGGCTAAAAAGCCCTAACTTGATATTCTAAACCTATGGCTAGGCTCACATGATCATGGTTAGTCTCTAGGTTATGAAATCTCTAGGGTTTACACTAGGGTTATACTAGTAAAGTCACAAAGTCATAAGTCGTGACTTAGAGAATAGTTTTAACTAACTAAAAATCACCAAAAATCATATTATGACTAAAATACCATTAATAAATAATAAAAATAATAAATTTTTAAAAATACCCTAATTTCAGAAAACTGGGTGTTACAAGTCTACCCACCTTAAAATAATTTCGTCCTCGAAATTTAGATGGTCGTACTCCTCCTAGGTCAAACCTCCAACAATTAGGGACGAATCTACTACCTAGCAACATACAAGGTCAACAAGTAAAATATGGGTAGTAGACCTATACTGGGTCATGTCCAAAAATTGGCTGGCAGTTTTAGGTCATAATGTGTCCTTAATTCAAATCGAAATCAAAAGTAACTCCATGGGGTAAATCAGGATGGAGCCTCGGGTCAGGAAAATCGTACTAAGCAAATGAAGCACATGATGGTATGCCTGAGTGGGATACTAAGGTCATGGGTGTAGAGTGTCATGTCTAGGTCATGTATGTGAAATTAGTTTTGAGAAAATAACTAGTCTTGTGCTCCAAATTTAAAAGTCACGGTAATGTGCCTATGATGATCATAATTTAGAGTGGGAAAGATCTATGGCCTAAATTGAACCAAAAATTGTGATACAATAGTGGTACCAGGGGGATAGGTGAAATGGGACAGCCTGTGGTCTCATCTAGGTGCACTAGTCATTCTAGATCAAGACTGTCCTATGGTATCAAAACGTACAAGCAATCTAGGGTGTCCTAATTGGGAAGGTAAGGGAACAACAATCATCAAGGCTATAGGGCCGTCTACCATCCTATATGAAAATTTGTCATTGAACAAGTAAGTGAGAAATCATTAAAAGTTACTATTCCATAAAGTGGTAAAAGAAAATTGAAAATTTAGGCACAAACAATCACAAATAGATTTTAGTCTTGACACGATCTAAGTTGATCAATTTCAGGATAAATCGAGATTTGGACAAGATGGGAAATCAATGAAATCAAGTATGAGCACGAGCATCCAATGATGAAGATCCAGGTCATGATTAAATTTAATTCAACTGGATACGAATACGAGGTTCATAGGCGATAAAATAATTCCAAGGAGAATTGTCAAGGCTGTTGCGGATAAGATTCTAGGGCAAGTTTAACTATGTCTCCATCTACGTAGATTAATATATGAAAAAGCGAACCAAAATGCAGTAGGTTGATCAGACCATCATGCGCCGGTTCTGATTAGATAATATGTTAGTGGGTGTACACCCAATAAAATATATCATGATCAAGCTCGAAAATGATAAGCTTGTAAAACTAAGGATAAATTTATAGCATAAGATATAAGTAAGGGTGGAAATGATGAAAGAAAATATATAGTCCAAGATCCTTAACCAATCGGGTCAAGCATTCAAGATAAGGTACAAGGTTAAGTATTTAAGGATTCAAGCAAAATACCATCACATGCCAGGTCGAAAGAATTGAGCCAAGGTGGATCTCTAATTGAAATAAGAATTAGTTTAGTATCATGGTAGAGGTTATAGTTTAGCCATTTGACCAAAAAATCATATCAAGGAAATAGAGTACAAGGAGACGGGTTTTAGTAGGACATGGAATACCTACATGAAGGTAGGCTAGTCTAGGTCTTACATGTGAAGTTTGTTGGGAGGTAACAGCTAGTATTATACTCCGAATATCCAAGTCACGGTAATGTACGTCCAATGATCTAGAATAGAAAGTGGGAGTTCAAGACGTGACAATTGATGCAAAAATTAAGAAGATCAAGTTAACGCATTGAATAAAATTAATTAGGAATCCAGTAAATAATTTAGGAACACGGCCCTAAGGATAGATAGGCTACTAGATGAATATAGTTAGGGTTCGATCAAATCAAAGGTCAAGGTTAGAAGGTCTCAATAAAGTCTTTATTTGAGGAAATGTCGAGTAAGAAAGGTTTGGGATACAGTCACATAGTTTGGTAGAAAGGGTTGAGCAAGATGCAAAAATAGAGGGGACAGTTCATTTCAAGGGAAAGTAATTAGCAAGAGAATTAGATGGCAAGAAACAGATGAGAATTTTCTCATAAATGTGATTGAGTACCTTAAAATAAAAGATATTAATCTAACACAAAGAAATTAAAATCAACAACTACAAAAATTTCAAAATCATCAACTAACACCAGGATTCAAGTTCTACAGTGAATCCTCCAAAATCAAATTCAATCAAGGAAAAAAGAGTTTAAATCGTAATTCAGAATAAGATTCTCAAGGGTTATCCCAGAAATCTCTCAAGGTATCCTAACAGTGATTGAGTATCCTCTCTCACTAAGCCTATTCCTCAAATCCTATCACAGGCTATAGTGATACTCTAGTTCAAATACCACTACATAAACTCGACCTGCATGGGCCACCACTAAAAATGTGTCACGACCCGCACCCTGTACAGGGGCACGAGAAGTGGGTACATCCAGCCTACGTCGCAGTGTCGGCAGTAGAACGCTGTCCTAGGTCAATCATCTAACAATATAAAGGTACCTGTGTAGTATATACTCTCTGAATGGAGGTGACATAACAGAAAACAATCTCAATCACATCTAGGATAGAAGAATAAAAGATAGATAGATAGACAGTAACTCAAAAGAACAGTACAATAGATGAAATAAGTCTAAGTGTCTTGGATAACATGACATCCAGAATGTCAACCCAATATACCAAATAAGTCTAAGAGTCTATACATCTCAACATCTCAAAATATAACTCAGAATATGAGACAAAAATGATAATATGAAAAAGACTGACTAGCTAAACTAGCCTAGACTATTGGGGCAACATCCTCAGCTGCAGGTGGATCCTGCTGAGGGTCCACACATAAGTATCATCTAGTCCTGCTCCATAATAGGTAGACACCAGGTCCTCATCCTCATCCTCTGTAATATTTTCAACAGGTCCAGTCAGGACAGGAACGAGCACAATACATCTCACGCAGTGCATAGTATGATAGGAAATATAAAGCATGCAATAGAGTAAAATACAGGAACTGCTGAAGGAAGATACATATAGTAAAAAAGATAGATGTAAAGGAAATATCTACTGTATATAGAGAACTGTAAGTGGCTAGTGATGTAGAGTACAAGATAGACATGTGAATGGCTAGAATTTATACATGATTACACTACTGAGTTTGCACATGATTACACTACTTTGGAATTATTCACATGTCCACTTCTACTCCCCCGTTTCCCCAATCAATACACAAGAATCCATTCAGGTTATGTTAAGATTTGGGATAAGCCTATAAATGGGTGATACATGAGTGATTCATAATGATTCATAAAGGCTCGGTGATCATGAGAGTACATGAGTCACTAGCTGATACATGAAGATACATGATAATAGAAGCATGAGATACATGATGTAAGTGAAACACACGTGACAAAAGTATCTGATGCTTCCGAAAGGGATAACATCTCATAAAAAGATCCATATAGTACCAATCCGTGATAACAATCGTGTCAGCATCAAGTAAAGTAATCTAGAGCAAGAATATAAATCCTGGCAAGTATAAAACGGTCAGAGAATGTACTCGCCTGATAACTGAATGTCTGAGAAGGAATATACTGCCTGGGGAGAGGTGTATGGATCCTAATCAGAGCAATACAAGTCACAATGTATCCACAATGGTAAAAATAGAGTATATAATGCATACTATATGATTCTAGGTCAATCTGGTCAAAAGTCAACTCTTGGTCAACTCTAATAGTCAAACTAGGTCACAGGAAGTCATACTAAGTTAAATAAAGTCAAACAAGGTCAAATAAGGTCAAACTAGTCTAATCTAGGTTAAAGTCAAATCTTGGTTAATATTCTAGTCAAACTAGTCAAGTTATCTAGGGTTTAGTCAATCAATGGTCAGACTAGTCAAATACTAGTCAATATGGTCAAGCTAGGTCAATCTAGACTATCTAAGGTACTACACCACAAGGTCAAGGTATAACCAATACCTGTACAAGTATACCACATATAAATACATATATATATAATACCAACCTTAATCCTATATTCAAGCTAATCCCATATTCTAATCTCAAGTCATGACTCAACTCTAAGTATCTAACTTAACCCATACATATCTTAATCTACATAGGTCTTTCCACAAAACCCAAGTCACAATAATATACTTATATATAGGTCAAACCTAAACCAACTAGTTAATAGCCTAGGGTTTAGTCAAATCTTAGTCAACAAGTCCTTCTATGTTCATCCAAGCCATCTCTAGGTCAATTAGGTCATGGTTGACCTATAGTTGACTTTGGTCAACAATGGTCAATTATCTAGTCAACCAGGTCTACTAGTCAAGTTAGGTCAAACATGGCCAGACTAGTTAAACTAGTCATTTTAGGTTAATCCTAGTAAATTCTAGGTTAAATAGGTCAAGTTTGACCTATGGTTGACTTTGGTCAACTCTTAGTCAACAAGAGTCAACTAGTTAGGATTTGGGTCATTAGGTCAATTAGGGTTAGCCCCTAATGGCCATAGGCTAGTAACTTTGACCATAGGCAAAATTCATATAGGTATCTACCTCTATACAATATATATATATATATATATATATATATATATATATATATATATATATATATATATATATATATATATATATATATATATATATATATATATATTTCATATAACTTTATATATATACATACAAACATTCTCCATAGGCCTATAGACTAGGTAATACTCATATCTCATATAGTATATATATATATATAGACACAATATATAATCTAATACAAATACATATATATCATATATATATTTATTTATACAACTTATATATAATACATATATAGAGAGAGAGTAGTGAGAGAGAGAGTAGTGAATAGAGTGAGAGAGAGGAAGGGAGAGAGAGAACTGAACAGTGGGGGGGTGTTCCAGTTTCCTGAACTGGAACCAGACCCACACACACACACACAATAACACACACACCTATATATATACATATATGTATATACATATGTACACATACTCATATCTACATATATACACATGTATACACACTCAAATCCTACCTACACACACACATATACATACACTGAAAACAAATAATTATATGTATAAAACATAACAAAAATTAATTTGAAATTCATTTTTGAAAACTGGGAATTATCCCAAAATCTGGAAATGTGCACTGTGCACAGGTAAAATAGGTAAACCCAAATACATACACCAAACCGAGCTAAGGCTCGAACCCAATGGTTGGTAACACTAGCCCCTAGTGTCCTCTAGTGTCCTAGGTGCCTGACACGACACCACGACACAATTTGATGTGTCAAAACTCACCAAAACCCAATCGGGTAAACACAGACACACACACATGTACACAGTGTCGTGCACGTGTGCAACTCACTCTAGGACACGACACACACACTCACGTGTCTCGTGCTCATGCACGAAGGTGCGCCTAGGGGTAGGGTACGTGTCCAACACCCTGTACCGTGTCCACGTTGCTCTAGGACACGATACGAAGTCCGTATCAGTCGTGAAAAACACGACTGATACGCGTGTTCAGACCGCATCGTGCACGCGGTCAAGTGTCTCGTGTTCACGACACAGGACACGACACACCACGTGCTCGTATCCATGTGTTCGCCACATGATGGGCTACACACTCGTGTCACCACGAGGTGCCCAAGTGTCGTGTCTACGCGACACGACACGCGCGAAGTTGGCCCCCGCGCGCGTGTGTGCTGACAGTGCACGACCAGTGCACGTGTCCGTGCATTCTCGATACGACACAAACGTGTCTCAAACTCGAGGGGGGCATGTTAGAGGTTGCCCCCTCCTTTGTGTCAATTTTCACGTGTCCACGTGTCCGTACTAAGTGTCGAGTAGCAGGGGAGGCTGTATGCCTCAGTACGGTGTCCTAGCAGTGGGTTCGTGTCGATTTTCAACACGAAAACGATACCGTGTCGTGTTCAGTCAAGTAGGTATAAATTATACTAGTCTAGGGCTATAAGAAAATGTAATTAGTTCTACATTATAACAAAGTTTAATCCTTTGTGGCATTTCATTAAACAATGGTTAATAGTCTAGGATACGTGTCCGATACGGACACCAAACCAACCCTAAATTTCACCAAACTTGACCCACAATTAGGGTAGACCTATATGCATGCATTTATGAAGAAAAAACAGAGTATTAACTAGGTTTGAGGGCATTTACCTATTTGTGCAATTCCAATAGAAAATTAATAAAGAGGGGGTGTGTTTCCTTCCACTTGGTGATGCCCAAAGCTCATAAATTCTGGATTGCTAGCCTCCCTTAGCACCCTTGATGTTGTAGGGTCCCAATGCAAAAGACTAGAGGTGATTTGGATCAAAAATGATCAAGTTGTGGAGGTTTGAAGAAAATAGAATTTTGTAGGATTAAAATTCATGCAAAAATGATCATGAACGAATACAATAGGTTATATAGGAAGGTGTAGGGCTAGGGGGTACCCCATGGCCGGCCATGGCAAGGGGGGTGTCCTAGGCTTTCCTTCAAGGTGAAGGCAAAGACTTTCATGCCAAAGGGTTGATATTTTGAGTGATTCAAGCAAAATATCACATGTATAAATATCTTGATATTTATCCTACTTTAATCAAAGACTAATATCTATCCTCAAGCCTCTAGATTAGTAGCTAACCTCTAGATTAGTGCTAAACTAGGTTAGGGACTAACATGACACTAATCAATAATTAAATAATAATAAAAACATATAAATCCAATAATTCCAAATAAATCCTAGAAAATTACCAAAATACCCTTTAGGCTAAAAAGCCCTAACTTGATATTCTAAACCTATGGCTAGGCTCACATGATCATAGTTAGTCTCTAGGTTATGAAATCTCTAGGGTTTACACTAGGGTTATACTAGTAAAGTCACAAAGTCATAAGTCGTGACTTAGAGAATAGTTTTAACTAACTAAAAATCACCGAAAATTATATCATGACTAAAATACCATTAATAAATAATAAAAGTAATAAATTTTCAAAAATACCCCAATTTCAGAAAACTGGGTGTTACACCCTCTGACATTTTAGACGTTACGGACGGATACGGATCACTGGATGCCAGTTACGTACACATAGCCTAAAATCCCACCCATGCGCATGAAAGTTATCCTCTAAATTGCACATTAGGCGGTTAGAATCTTCTTTGCATATTTTGTGTCTAGGATATATATTATTTATTATTCTGACAGTTCATATTAGCATGTTCTTCCTGTATCTTGCTACGTCCGTCTGAGGACCTGGTTATTCCCCAGGTGTGTGTTCATGTTTTCTGTAGGTGTTCTAGCCGTAGTCGTGATCATTGCTATTTCTTCAAGGATGATTGCGCTTGGTTCGTCTTGCCAATTTATGGATCGATTCTTGTACATTTCTTTTATTGAGATAGTTGGCAGTGGACTTTGTCTCCGCCCAACGATTGTATCATAAATATTTAAGTTAATTTTTATATTATTATTCTTTTCATTGTGGATAAAATTTAGTTTGTTTTGGATTACTACATTTTATAGCTTATGTATACATACAAGGCCCTGTACTTCGTATGTATACAGCTGGCATGTCTACGTACTTAGTCCTACGTATTTTGGGACTGGGGCCAAATTAAGTCCAAATTGAGTCTAATAAATTGCATCATCATCCCCAATAGTAGAGGGTGCTAAGGGAGGCTAGCTAGCAAGGTTTCGAAGTGAATTGTCTATTCAATTGGAGAAGAAAACCTTCTCTTGTTCATTTTTCATTGAGGTTTCACCCTCGATAGGTAATTGCCATAAGACCTATTTAAATTTCAGTTTCTTTCCATATATGCATTCATTTAGGGTTCCCCTAGGTGTAGCCTAAGTTTGGTAGGAATTTGTGTCCGTATCGGACACGTATCGGTGCTTTTAAAAGAGTTCGATGAAATGCCACAGGAAATTATTTTAGTAATTTTTAAAACTAAATACATGGTTGTGTAGCCCTTGGTGTGTAGATTCCAAATCTATTCGACTGAGTCGAAGACTGTGTCATTTTCGTGTCAAAAATGGACACGCACGCACGCGCACGGACCCCATGCACATGCCCTGCTACCCGAGCCCAAATTCTTCCTGTATAGACCACGTGGACACGTGCCACTTAGCACAGAGGTGGGGGCCATCACTGACAGACCCCCTTTTGAGTTTTAGGATACATCTTGTCGTGTCGGATACGAAAATACGAGTGTACTGAAATTGTACTGCACTGTTTTGCACGAACAGTGGCTTCTGACACGGCCTTCGTGTCGTATGCAAACACAACATAGACTTGTATCAGTGACTTGAAACCCCTATACCCCCTCTACGTGTGTGCATGAGCCCATGGGTGTTCGTACCATGTGTTGTGTGCAATCGTGCACGACATGGCCACACAAGGTAGCCTTCACTGACTGTTTCGAACTGAGTTTGAAACTTGTTTGGATACCTCGTGTCCCCTTGTTTGGACACGAGGACACCCCCTAACACGTGTATATGTGTGTGATACCTCTGCATACTTGATTTAAGTTTTTATATGGAGTTTGAGTCAAAATCGAAATGTGAACTTCATGTTCACTAATACATGAAACTGGGATTGGTTTTAAATGTCTAATTATATATGTATACTGATATTTGAAACTGAATGAAGTTTGACACTTAGGGTTAGACACAATCGCTAAAACCTTGTTCCTTAAATGAATTCAAGTTTTGATTTGATTAAAATAGGTTTTGGTTGACATGAACATATGTAACTATTTTTCCAGTTTTAATGTTTTAGGAGATTTGGATGAGTTAATGTGGTAATTAAATACCTGAGATAATGTGTAAATCTAAAATCCTAAAATTTATATGTAGAACTGAATCTGAGATTTTGGTTAGGAGTTTTTGGTTGTTGGTTTACATGTTGTAAAACTGATATAAACTGAGAACATAGACACACATTTACTTCACTGATTTCCTGTCAACCTACCCACTATTGTACTGAAATTCTCATGTGTACACACACTCAAACATTGGTTCTCCTCACACACACCCTATGTACTGCACTTATGTTCTGTCCACTGCCTTTCCATAGATCAATCACCTACATCCCTATGTATCCAATCCCCACCTTCTTTATGTTCAGACCTTAAGATATGTATCAGTTATAAGTTTAGCTTTATGTAATAGTGGTTAGTGTGTCAGTAAGAGGAATGGAGGAAGAGCTTGAGTTTGGGTTTTTCCCTAGTGGATTGGATGTATAGATCTTTCTTGTTCAGACATTGCATTTGTATCAATCCAATGGTATATTGTATCAGTCACTTCCTATTAGTGTCAGTTTAGGTAGGTTGAATGAATAGGGATTTAATTAGATGAATATATAGATATATAGAAAGGTAGGAAAAAGGAAAGTGGCAGGGACAGCAGGTAAGGGGCATAATTGTATCAGTTATAGGGGAGTTAAAGGAGGGGGGATACGTATTAGTTAACTGAACTGATATTGTATCTATGTATGTGTGTATCCTAAGTGACAGGTAAGTGCGACTGTTTTAAGAGAGTGATGAGTGTGAGAGGGAAAAATGGGACTGATACATGTATCAGAGAGAGGGTGTGTACCTACCTATCTATTTGTCTATCTATGCATTAATCTATCTAAGTATCTATCTATCTATCTAATGTATCTTCATATCTATTTTTGTATCTATAGATCTAAGTATCTATCTATCTATCTATCTATCTACATATATATGTATGAATGAATATATATATGTATAGTATGGATGCATAAATGTATGCAGTACAATATAGTAATGTATATATATGTAGATATAGTAGCTACAAAGATTTTTGAATATAAAGCCCTTGATTGTATATATGATATTGATATAAGGTTTTGGTATAGGCTTGGCTTGGTGATTGACCTAGTTAGGCTAGAGTTGACCAAAGGTCAACATGGAGTCAATAGTGAACAATTGACTTAGTTGACCAAACCCTAAAGTTGACCATTAACCAAATTGGCCCTTGATAGCCTAAGTTTGACCAGTTGACCAAGATAGCCTTGTTGTTGACCTAGTTTGACTTGATGTTGACTTGGTTTGACCCAGAGTTGACCAAAAGTTGACTTTGATCTAGATTGACCTAGAAATCATGTAAATGCATTGTACACTTCATTTATAATCCCCTTGTATATATCATGACTTGTGTTGCTCTAAATAGGACCTAGATACCTTGTTTCGGACAGTGTATTCTCACAGACATTCAGATCGCAGGCGAGTACATTCTCTGATCATTTCATAACATATTTAGGATTATATTCCTGCTCTAGATTACCTTATTTGATGCTGTCACGATATTATCACGGATTGGTACTATATGGATCCCTATATTGAGATGTTATCCCCCTCGAAAGCATCGGATACTTCATGTCATGTGTTTCATGTACATCATGTATTCCTCGCTCTCATGTTATTCATGTTTCTCATGTGCTTCATGTACGTTCATGCACGCTCGTGTACTCTCATGTGCTCTCATGTTCGGTCATATTTCTTATGTACTTCATGTATAACCTATACTTCATATGTGCCCCTTCATGGGCCTTCATATAGAATTTATGTGCGTTCAGTTCTGAGCCCTCATTATACTTCATGTACATCCTTCTATGGGCTTTCATGTGAAAATCATGTACGTAACATAACTTGTCTGGATCCTTGTGTATTGATTGGGGTATGGCGGAGTATAAATAGTCATGTGAACAATTCCAAAGTAGTATAACCATGTGAGCCTCTTTAGTATATTCATGTACAAATCCAGCCGTTCACATGTCGACTTTGTACTCTACATCACTAGTCACTGATAGTTCTCTACTTATAGTAGATATTTCTATTACAGTTCTCTCTATTTACATTATGTACATTCTTTCAGTTTTCAGGTATCGTACTCTTTTGCATGTCTATGTTTTCTAACCTGCTATGATACTGGACCTGTTGAAAATATTACAGATGATACTGAGGATTTCTACCCTACCTACTATGGAGCCCATCTAGACGACACCTGTGAGTTGGACCCACAGGAGGATCCAGCTCTAGCTGAGGATGTCATCCCTACTGCTTAGACTAGATTAGCTAGGCTTTATCTTATTTCTTATGTCATTTGTATTGACTTTAGAGTTGTATTATTTTCTGGATGTTTGTGATATTGTGTCGTTTAGACACTTAGACTTTCTCTTCTGTTTGTACCCCAGTTTGTGGATTTCATATTTATCATATCGTGCTATTTCCATATCTAGACTTGTGATTGAGTTGTACCTTATGTGATTTGTCCTCCTTTCGGAGAGTATATCATATTGTATTTAGTTTATGATAGTGACCTAGGACAGCATTCTACCGCCGATACTGCGACGTAGGCTGGACGTACCCACTTCTCGTGCCCCTACACTGGGTACAGGTCGTGACACATTTTTAGTAGTGGCCCATGCATGTCGAGTTTGTGTAGTGATATTCGAACTAGAGTATCACTATAGCCTGTAGTAGGATTAGGATTATTCTTGAGGTACTCAATCACATTAGGAAAAACTCTTAACTGAATTCCTGCCATCTAAATTCTTGTTGAAGATTGCTACCTTGGAATAACTGTCCTCCCTTGAATAATCGTTTCTATCTCAGTATTGATTCCTCGTTTGATCTGTCTCCAGGATGGTGATTGAGACACGATCGCATTCGTCTGGTCCAGCAGACGCTGGTGAGAGGTCTGCCACCCCTCGCCCGATTGTGGATGCTGGGACCACAGCACCTCTTATTTTTGCTCATATAAAAGCATCTACAGCTTTTGGGAGTGCACCTCCACCTGTCCGGAGGTCTTTCCCCGTCATTCCGGATATGTTCTAGCAGCAGCTACATTCAGGGACAGTGGATGCGACTCAGATGTTTATCCTTTTCCAGCGATTCTTGGAGACTCAACAGCAGAGCCAGTCTGCTGATTTCCGGTAGAGCATACACGATACCTACTAGTTGGTCCGGACGATAGTAGAGCTGGTGACTGCTCAGCCACTGGGAGGTCAGATACAGCAGTATCAGCCGAAGACTTCAGACATCCAATTCTTTAAGAATATGGGACCCCGAGACTTCAAAGGTACAAAGGGCATCATATACGATGACGATTGGATAGAGCACATTGAGAAGATATTTCGATTGGCACAAATACCAGATGGATTGTAGATCGAGGCAGCAGCCAGTTAGATGTAGGACTTTGCCCGTACTTGGTACCAGACGGACCCGAGGATTGGTACCGCCGGTCTGACTTGGGCAACCTTCAAAAAACTGTTCAAGGAGAAATTCTTTCCCGATACAGCACTCGGTGCCTTGGAGGTGCAGTTCGAGAGTTTGGTTTAGGGAAACCAGACCGTTGAGGAGTACGTCGGGGAGTTCTGCCATTTGAGTAGATTCATTAAGGATCTTACTGAGGCCGGGAAGGCGAAAAGGTTCCGCAGGGGCTTGATCAGGAAGATCAAGTCGTACACCAAGAGCAGCCGCGACGATACTTTTGAGCAGATTCTGGTATGAGCCATGGCAGCAAAGGACGATCTTGGGTTGAAGGAGAAGAGGACGCGAGACACTCATGGAGCTAGTGGCAGTGCGGGCCCGACCAAGTGGCCCTACTTACAGATTCAGCGTCAGTATCAGCAGCCGATGCACCACTTACAGATTCAGCAGCAGTATCAGCAGCCGAGGGTCTATATTCAGCAACAGTAGTTTCAGGACCGTGTACCCTTTCAGCAGGTACAGCAGCAGCAGAGGCAGTAGCAGGCCTCGGGACAGCAGCTTGTTATCCTTTGCCCTTTCTGTAAGAAACTAGGGCACGATTGGGGCGAATGCTGGAAGAGGCTGGGCAGATGTTTGCTTTACGGAGGATCCGATCATCGGCTGAGAGAGTGTCCTAAGTCTTTTGGACGGACAGTTCAAGGAGCAGGAGCCAGGGCTCCGGTGGGCCAGCAGAAGGGATTACACTTACCAACTCAGTAGCAGAGGTAAATACAGCATCAGCAGCAAGCCAGGAAAGGCCAACAGTGGCGAGCTTTCGCCATGGCAGTCGAGGATGCACAGGCCATTGGAGATCTTGTTGTAGGTTCCGTTCTTCTCGATTCTATTTTCGTAATTGCCTCATATAACTGTCTTAAAATTCGATTCCATCTGTTCTTTGTTGATTGATCAATTTTGTTATGTTGTCCTTGTGATATGATTAGTTTTTTTTTGAGATAAGTTATATGGGCTAGGTCACCTCAGTTATGGGATCTAGAATCTTCGATAGTCGTGTTAGCTGGCATAGTGAGGACATATAGTCTAGTTTTGGATGTATTTCTCGGGAGTGGAAATTTAAGGTTTTTACGGCCAAGCATGCGGCAATACAAAATTTTTAAATACCATGATTCTAGAGATATGTACCTTAGCCGAGGACTCTATGATTATCGTAGCCTTGTTCACTAGCATGACGAAGATTTTGAGTATCATGATTTTGGACAGACGCATATGATTGTCAAATTGTGTGGTTCTGAGACTTTGATTGTTGGGGTAGTTGACCTAGAAGGAGTACTACCATCTTAATTTTGAGGACAAAATTTCTCTAAGGGGGTAGACTTATAATACCCAGTTTTCCAAATGAGGGTAATTTTAAAATTTTGTAATTATAATCATTTAATAATGATATTTAAATCATATTGTGATTTTTGGTAATTTTTAATCAATTTAAAACATTGAAATGTGATTTTGATGGTTAACTAGTGTAACCCTAGGATTGCTATGCCTAGAGACTAACCATGACCATGGGAGCCTAGTCATGTGATTAGAATGTCATATTACTACTTTTTAGCCTAAGGATATTTTGGTCATTTTTGACTTATTAATGAAAATAAATTTTGATTAATTAAATATGTGCTAATTGTTTAGTAGAGACTTGACCTAGAATCTTAGCCTAATCTAGATTAGCCTTGAGCTTAGAGTCTTGATTAGGATAACCTAGTAAATGACAAGATTAATAATATCTAGATATTCTAAGTAGGATATTTACCCCTTAGGATATTTGTGAAAAAGAAAGCCTTATGACTAGTTGAACCAATAGGAAGGTTTAGAATTGGTTGGACAAGCCCTAGCCACTCATCTACATCTAAACCAAACCCTAAATTCATTTGTGGCCAGCCATACAAGTCCCCCTCCTATAAGTATGTTCCTATGTTGTTCTTGCCTCTTTTTAAATACCTAGAAAGAAGCACTAATTGTTTTTCCCCAAACTCTTCCCCTAATATCCAAATTAAGTCCAAATTGAGTCTAATCAATTGCATCATCATCCCCAATAGTAGAGGGTGCTAAGGGAGGCTAGCTAGCAAGGTTTCGAAGTGAATTGACCATTCAATTGGAGAAGAACACCTTCCCTTGTTCATTTTTCATTGAGATTTCACCCTCGATAGGTAATTGCCATAAAACCTATTTAAATTTCAGTTTCTTTGCATAGATGCATTCATTTAGGGTTCCCCTAGGTGTAGCCTAAGTTTAGTAGAAATTCGTGTCCATTTCGTGTCCGTATAGGACACGTATCGGTGCTTTTAAAAGAGTACTCCATGAAATGCCAGATAGAAAATTATTTTAGTAATTTTCAAAGCTAAATACATGGTTGTGTAGCCCTTGGTGTGTAGATTCCAAATCTATTTGACTGAGTCAAAGATTGTGTCATTTTTGTGTCAAAAATGGATACGTACGCACGCACATAGACCCCGTGCACTTGCCCTACTACCCGAGCCCAAATTCTCCCTGTGTAGACCACGTGGACACGTACCACTTGGCACAGAGGTGCGGGCCATCACTGACAGACCCCTCCTCGAGTTTTAGGACACGTCGTGTCATGTCGGACACGAAAATGCGAGTGCACTAAAATTGTACTGTACTGTTTCGCGCGAACAGTGGCTTCTAACACGGCCTTCGTGTCGCGTGTAGACACAATGTGGACTCGTATCAGTGACTTGAAACCCTAGCCCTATACCCCCTATACGTGTGTGCATGAGCCCATGGGTGTTCGTGCCCTGTGTTGTGTGCAATCGTGTACGACATGGCCGTACGAGGCAGCCTTCACTGACTGTTTCGAACTGAGTTCGAACCTTGTTTGGACACCTCGTGTCCCCTTGTTTGGACACAAGGACACCCCCTAACACGTGTATATGTGTGTGACACCTCTACACACTTGATTTAATTTTTTATATGGAGTTTGAGTCGAAATCAAAATGTGAACATCATGTTCACTAATACATGAAACTGGGATTAGTTTTAAATGTCTAATTATATATATATACTGATATTTGAAACTGAATGAAGTTTGACACTTAGGGTTAGACACAATCTCTGAAACCTTGTTCCTTAATTAAATTCGAGTTTTGATTTGATTAAAATAGGTTTTGGTTGACATGAACATATGTAACTGTTTTCCCACTTTTAATGTTTTAGGAGATTAGGATGAGTTAATGTGGTATTTAAATACCTGAGATAATGTGTAAATCTAAAATCCTGAAATTGATATGTAGAACTAAATCTGAGATTTTGGTTGGAAGTTTTTGGTTGTTGGTTTACATGTTGTAAAACTGATATAAATTGAGAACATAGACACACATTCATTTTACTGATTTTCTGTCAACCTACCCACTGTTGCACTGAAATTCTCATGTGTACACACACTCACGCATTGGTTCTCCTCACACACACCCTATGTATTGCACTTATGTTCTCTCCACTGCCTTTCCATTGATCAGTCACATACATCCCTATGTATCTGATCCCCACCTTCTTTATGTTCAAACCTTAAGATATGTATCAGTTATAAGTTTTGCTTTATGTAACAGTGGTTTGTGTGTCAGTAAGAGAAATGGAGGAAGGGCTTGAGTTTGGGTTTTTCCTTAGTGGATTGGATGTGTAGATCTTTCTTGTTCAGACATTGCATTTGTATCAATCCAATGATATATTGTATCAGTCACTTCCTATTAGTGTCAGTCTAGGTAGGTTGAATGAATAGGGATTTAATTAGATGAATATATATATAGATATATAGAAAGGTAGGAAGAAGGAAAGTGGAAGGGACAGCAGGTAAGGGGCATAATTGTATCAGTTATAGGCGAGATAAAGGAGGAGGATACGTATTAGTTAACTAAACTGATATTGTATCTATATATGCGTGTATCCTAAGTGATAGGTAAGTGCGACTGTTTTAAGAGAGTGATGAGTGTGAGTGAGAAAAATGGGACTGATACATGTATCAGAGAGAGGGTGTGTACCTACTTATCTATTTGTCTATCTATGCATTAATCTATCTAAGTATCTATCTATTAATCTAATGTATCTTCATATCTATTTTTGTATCTATATATCTAAGTATCTATCTATCTATCTAGATATATATATATGTATGAATGAATGTATAGATGTATAGTATGGATGCATGAAAGTATGCAATACAATATAGTAATGTATATATATGTAGATATGGTAGCTACAATGATTTTTGAATATAAAGTCCTTGATTGTATATATGATATTGATATAAGGTTTTGGTATAGGCTTGGCTTGGTGATTGACCTAGTTAGGCTAGAGTTGACCAAAGGTCAACATGGAGTCAATAGTGAACAATTGACTTAGTTGACCAAACCCTAAAGTTGACCATTGACCAAATTGGCCCTTGATAGCCTAAGTTTGACAGGTTGACCAAGATAGCCTTGTTGTTGGCCTAGTTTGACTAGATGTTTACTTGGTTTGACCCAGAGTTGACCAAGAGTTGACTTTGACCTAGATTGACCTAGAAATTATGTAAATGTATTGTACACTTCGTTTAAAACCCCCTTGTATACATCATGCTTGTGTTGCTCTAAATAGGACTCAGATACCTCGTTTCGGACAGTGTATTCTCACAGACATTCAGATAGCAGGCTAGTATATTCTATGATCATTTCATAACATGCTTAGGATTATATTCCTGCTCTAGATTACTTTATTTGATGTTGTCACGATATTATCACGGATTGGTACTATATGGATCCCTACATTGAGATGTTATCCCCCTCGGGAGCATCGGATACTTCATGTCATGAGTTTCATGTACATCATGTATTCCTCGCTCCCATGTTGTTCATGTTTCTGATGTGGTTCCTGTACGTTCATGCACGCTCATGTACTCTCATGTGCTCTCATGTTCGGTCATGTTTCTCATGTATTTCATGTATAACCTATACTTCATGTGTACCCCTTCATGGGGCTTCATATGGAATTTATGTGCATTCAGTTCTGAGCCCTCATTATGCTTCATATACATCCTTCTATGGGCTTTCATGTGAAAATCATGTGCGTAACATAACTTGTCTGGATCCTTGTGTATTGATTGGGGTATGGCGGAGTATAAATAGTCATGATGTGAACAATTCCAAAGTAGTATAACCATGTGAGCCTCTTTAGTATATTCATGTGCAAATCCAGCCGTTCATATGTCGACTTTGTACTCTACATCACTAGTCACTGATAGTTCTCTACTTATAGTAGATATTTCTATTACAGTTCTCTCTATTTACATTATGTATATTTTTTCAGTTTTCAGGTATCGTACTCTTTTACATGTCTATGTTTTCTAACCTGCTATGATCTGTGTGAGATGTATTGTGCTCGCTCCTGTCCTGACTGGACCTGTTAAAAATATTACAGATGATACCGAGGATTTCTGCCCCACCTACTATGGAGCCCATCTAGACGACACCTGTGAGTTGGACCCACAGGAGGATCCAGCTCTAGCTGAGGACGTCATCCCTACTGCTTAGACTAGATTAGCTAGGCTTTATCTTATTTCTTATGTCATTTGTATTGACTTTAGAGTTGTATTATTTTCTGGATGTTTGTGATATTGTGTCGATTAGACACTTAGACTTTCTCTTCTGTTTGTACCTCAGTTTGAGGATTTCACATTTATCATATCGTGCTATTTCTATCTCTAGACTTGTGATTGAGTTGTACCTTATGTGATTTGTCCTCCATTCGGAGAGTATATCATATTGTATTTAGTCCATGATTGTAACGCCCGTAGTTCGTATTACGTATATGGTATACGTGTACGTATTTTGACTCATATTGCATGTATCATTGCATGGTTTATTTTGGCATTTCATTGCTTGGTTCAGTTCGGTTTGCTTGGTTCGGTTTTTGTATGTGGACCAACCCCACCTACCACCCACTCTCTTCCTTCTTAAGCCACAAACCCCTTTCTCTCTCCTCATTCACTTCTTTATTACTTCTTCTTCTTTCTCCATTAACTCTCTCCACCTACCAAGAGAGGCTTAGGAAAGTACAACTTGCTTCATAGGGGAACTCAATTTTGTTGTTCCATTGTCTTCCTCATGAGATTCTAAGACACTTTAGTACTTAGGATATTTAATTTTCATGGTTCATTTCATGTAGATCTAAGCTTGCTGCATTTCTGAACTTCTTGGATTTTGATCTATTAAGCTTTATTATTTTCAAGTTTTGATTGTTCCACGTTATATAGAATTTCATTCTACCCTATTTTGACCTATGGAAGTCCAGATTTGGGCTTGGATTGAAGGTTGGGAAGTTTGGGGAACCCCCAACTTCTCAGCTTCTTCTTCTCGAAAAGTTGGAGAAGAAGAACAGTGCTCACTGCATGGCTTTTCATACGACAAGTCCCCTGCGGCTCCCCTTAGCAGCATAGTTTTGGCAACCTTAGTCGCATGGCTTTGGTTGGCTTAGCCGCATGAGCATGTTTTCCCGTAGCCGTATAGCCCTTGCCGTATATGCCCTTTCCCCTTGGCCGCATGAGCCTGCTTCCACACTGCCGTATGGCTTCTGTTAACCTTTGCCGCAAGAGCCCATATTTTCCCCTGGCCATATGAGCCCATGTTCCCTTAGCCGCATGAGCCCATGTTTCCCCTGGCCGTATGAGCCCATGTTTCCTTTGCCGCATGAGCCCATGTTTCCTCCTGGCCACATGATCCCATGTTCCCTTAGCTGCATGAGACCATGTTTCCCTGGCCGCATGAGCCCATGTTCCCTTAGCCGCATAAGCCCATATTTTCTTCTCGCCGTATGAGCCCATGTTCCCTTAGCCGCATGAGCCCATGTTTCCCCCTGGCCGCATGAGCCCGTTTTCCCCCAGGCCGCAGGAGCCCATGTTCCCTTAGCCGCATGAGCCCATGTTTTCCCCTGGCCGCATGAGCCCGTTTCCCCTACTGCCGCATATGTCCGTTCTCCTATGGCCGTATGACCCTCATTCAGCCCTGCCGCATGAGACCCCCATCCCTTGCCGCGTAGCTGCCTGCCGTATGGCTCTTCCCGTAGCCCTTGTACCATTTTACTATTGTGATAGTTACATTTATGCTTTTGTCTCATGACCCTCTGTGTAACTTGGGACCCTTGATGGAATGCTTACACCATGTTAATTCTGCACATGTTCCATGACATAATAGTGGCCCATCGTGGCGCACTCTTGATAAGTAAACATGACATGATATACCTCGATATGCTGTAGCGACAGCTAGCACGACATGACAAGAATGAATGGCTTGGACACCGTAGGCGATTGTGTTTGCACAAATGAACCAGTATTGTCTTGCATCATGTCTAGGACGTAGACCCCTAAGTACCACGGTCAGGGGTACCTACTGAAATTGACTAAGACTAATAACTAGAGTAATCCAGTAGTCATGAAAAGATTTTTCTGCTACAGGCAATCCCATTATCTGGGCGCGCAAGTGGACTTGTCGCCTGTTGACAAGTAGGGCACATTTCCAGCACACTGTCATGTGTTGCACCCTTCATGAACGAATATTCGACCTGGATAACCTGGATGGTCTGCAGGGCTTGTGGCTGTTGGAACAATCTCATTGCATCTTGCTAGTAACTAGGCCTGTGATAACCCTAGTTAGTTAAAGTATCAAGCCATACTTATTGTTTGGCCGTGAATGTTGGATGGAGTCTAACCGGTCTAAGCCTTGTCTTGTCCCAGTACCTGGTTACTTCAGTAACATGATTTCTTATGTTTACCTTGTCAATAACGGATCGAAATAACTTCTCATCTCTTGATATTTATTGTCCTATTTAGATTTCATGTCTTAATTATCTTCTTAATTATGTTTTTGTGCTAATTGCTGGTTTTAGTTCTTAAGTGAAGCCTCTTTTGTGGTACTTGCTCTTTCTGGGATCTGACCCAGCTGGTTTTGTGTGGCCAGATATCGGAGCAGCTCAAGAGGATCTTTCTACCTTCCAGCCAGATGGTGACCACCAGGCGTAATCCTGGCAACGAGTGGGTTTTATTTTTGGCTCTCCTACTCTTTTATAAAATTATTCTTTTGAGACGTTTAGCCGACGAGCACGTGTTAGCTTGATTGTACTTTACTTACTGTCTGCCTACGGGCTGTAACATGATTAACTAATCCTAGGGTTGATCATGTATGACTGAACTCTTGTTAGTCTTCACATTTTGTATGACTAGCTAAATGATCGTCCAAATATGTAATGTATGGGGCACCTTACTATTGTATATTTGGTGCTTTGACATCTTGTAACTGTTATTACTTGATTGAGATTGAGACAATAGGCTTGTTCATGACCATAAGAGACTGATGGCTTGTAGTTAAACCTTCATGTATCTAGACAGCCGTGACCGTATAGCGTGGTGGGTTGCACTTCAATATACGTAGCTGGCTATGTTCGCCCCCGCTCTCCAGTATTCTGGTTCTGGAGCGTTACATGGTTTAAGTGGTGGCCCATGCAGGTCTTATAAATCGAGATATATGAGGGTTTACTGAATAGATGTATCAATCAGACGAGGTTCACCAATCTGAAGCAGATGGACAGGACGGTCGATAGATATACGGCCGAGTTTTCGAGATTTAGTCGGTTTGCTCCCACCATGGTAGCGATCGAGTTCGATAGAGCCCAGCGGTTCTAGCAGAGGCTCCATCTAGAGATTTTATTGGCAGTAGAGTAGTTTGATCATCAGAGTTTTGATGCAGTATTGAGAGCAGCCAGGAGGCACGAGTATACCTCCCGAAGGATTGAGGACAGGACCGGAGGTCGGAAGTGGTCTCACGGTCAGATGAATCAGTCTTCAGCACCAGCTCCGGCAGCTAGGGCTTTGATAATTGGAACTCCGAGGCGGGCAACCTCAGTGACGTCGGTTCAACATTCAACCCCGACGAATCCTCAGCAGCAGAAACAGAAGTACTCTTCCGCAGTAGGATGTTCGTATTGCAGGAAGCCAGGACATGTGGTGGCAGAATGTCACAGGGTGCAGGGATTGTGCCTGGCTTGTGGGGCAGCGGATCACAAGATAGGATCCTACACAAATAGGGGTAGTTCATCATCATTCAACTTTACTAGTCCTTCGGTGAGAGGACCAACACCAGTCCAGCAACAACAACAGTATCAGCCTCAGAGGCCATTGTCGACGCAGGCACAAGCCTTCCAACAGTAATACCCCCAGCAGTATGCACAAGCCCAAGCCCTGATTCAGAGCAGACAGAGAGGTTTTCAGCAGATGGGACCCGCACCCAAAGGACATGGTCAGGCGATGGCGATGACCGTAGAAGAAGGATTGGCACCAGGTGAGGTAGTAGCAGGTACTATTCTCGTCAACTCCTTCCTAGATCAGCATTATTTGATTCTGGTGCATCGCATTCATTCATGTTTGTACGATTCGTGACACGGATAGGGCTGGAGCCCGAGTCATTATCAGTAAGGCTTAATATACTTACTGGTAACGGTCTTGTGGGAGTAGATAGAGTATTTTCCTCGTATCGGATCGTAGTTAGCGGTAGAGAGTTCCCCGCTAGATTGATAAAGTTTCCAATGGCCGATTATGATGTGGTTCTTAGGAATGGATTGGTTAAGGAACCAGTATGTTAGAATAGACTGCCATATTGGCAGGGATGTTTTTAGCATTCCAGGCGAGCCAGAGTTTTCCTTTTTCTGGGACGAAGTTGAACCTTCTCTTCCAGTATTACGGATGGCAGTAGCAGCAGTACAGTTACCCCGGATAGTCGAGGAGTTTCTAGATATTTTCCTAGAAGAGCTTCCAGGAATGCCGCCAGAGCGAGAGATCGAGTTTACTATCGACTTGATCCCAGGGACAGCCCTAGTGTCGGAAAGAGTCTACAGGATGGCGTCGTTAGAGTTAGAGGTATTGTACAAGATAATTGAAGAACTCAGGACCAAGGGATTCATTCGTGCAAGTGGATCGCCTTGGGGAGCCCCGATGCTTCTTGTGAAAAAGAAGGATGGTACGTCCAGATTATATGTAGATTATCGTACCTTGAACTCAGTGACAATCAAGAATAGATACCATCTTCCGAGGATAGATGACTTGTTTGATCAACTCAAGGGGGCAACAGTATTCTCGAAGATTGACTTATGGTCAGGATACCATCAGATCAGAGTCAGAGAGCAGGACATCCTGAAGATAGCTTTCAGATCTAGATATGGGCATTGGGAGTTCCTTATTATGCCATTTGGAGCAACCAATGCGCCGGCTGTATTCATGGACCTCATGAATCATATCTTTATGCCTTATTTGGACCAGTTCGTGATTGTGTTCATAGACGACATCCTGGTCTACAGCAAGAGTGAGACGGAGCATGAGCAGCATCTCCGAGTAGTTCTTCAGATTCTCAGGGAGCATCAGTTGTACGCCAAGTTCAGTAAATACAAGTTTTGGTTCGATCGCATTTCATACTTGGGTCATATCATCACCACAGGTAGAGTTGAAGTGGATCCCCAAAAGATCGTGGCTATTGAGACATGGCCTGTACCCAGCACAGTTGCAGAAGTTCGCAGTTTTTTTGGCTTGGCCGGCTACTACCGGTGATTTGTTCAGGCTTTGCTCGAATTTCAGCGCCATTGACATAGTTGACCCGCAAGGATGTGCAGTTTATTTGGACAGCAGAATGTCAGGATTCTTTTGAGAAGTTGAAGCGAGGTTTGATGACGGCACCCATTCTCACGCTTCCAGATGGGACCGGAGGATTCTCAGTGTATTGTGATGCTTCAGGCAGAGGTTTGGGATGTATTTTGATGCAGCATGGGAAGGTAATAGCTTATGCATCGCGTCAACTTCATGATCATGAGAGGAATTACCCAACCCATGACTTGGAGTTGGCAGCAGTAGTATTTGCACTTAAGCTTTGGAGACACTACTTGTATGGAGATAGGGTGGAGATTTTCACCGATCATAAGAACCTAAAGTATGTGTTTACTCAGAAGGATCTTAACATGCGTCAGAGGAGATGGCTAGAGCTGCTTATGGATTATAACATCAACCTGCAGTATCATCCTGGGAAGGCCAACGTTGTTGCAGATGCATTGAGCAGGAGAGCCAAAATTTTCTAACAGCACAACCAGAGTTATTAGCAGATCTTCAGAAGATGGGTATAGAAGTTGTCCTTCCTACCAATGTGGCATTGATGGCCAGTCTACAAGTTTAGTCCACTATAGTCGAGAGGATCTGGATGGCGCAGTCAACAGATTCCAAGCTTCAGCAACTCAGAGCAGAGTGTGAGACAGGACGACGGCCAGAGTTATGTATCCATGAAGACGGCACACTTCGACATGGAAAGTGTCTTTGTGTGCCCAGTGGTGATATCAGACAGGAGATCATGGCAGAAGATCACAGTTCGCAGTATTCTATTCATCCCGGTGGTATGAAGATGTACTGTGATATCCGCCAGCACTTTTGGTGGAATGGCATGAAGAGGGAGATAGCCTGGTTTGTCTCTCGGTGTTTGGTTTGCCAACAGGTTAAAGCTGAACATCAGAGACCAGCTGGACTTCTTCAGCCCTTGTCGATTCCAAAATAGAAGTGGGAGCATATAACCATGGATTTCATTACTGGATTACCTAGGTCCCCGGTCGATAGAGATGTTATTTGGGTTATTATAGACAGGCTCACGAAGGTGGCTCACTTTCTTTCGTTCAGAGTTGGCCAATCGACGGCTCAGCTAGCAGAGATGTACCTCAGGAAGATCATCAGATTTTACGGTGTAGCAGTCAGTATTACCTCAGACAGAGATTCAAGATTTACGTCGCATTTTTGGCGCAGTCTGCAGGAGATTTGGGAACTCACCTCCAGTACAGCTCAGCTTATCATCCGCAGACAAAGGGTCAGTCAGAATATACCATACGAACCTTGGAATATATGTTGAGCTCTTGTACACTCGACTTCAGTGGTTCGTAGGAAGATCACCTGCACCTGGTGGAGTTCTCGTATAACAATAGTTTCCAAGCCAGTATCCAGATGGCACCATTCGAGGCACTGTATGGTAGGAAGTGTAGATCCCCGCTAGCATGGGACGATGTTAGAGAGAGGCAGATGTTCGGTCCAGAAATGATTGCTCAGACAGTTGAAGTGGTCAGAAGAGTCAGAGATCATCTTCGCGTCTCATAAGATCGCTAGCGCCATTGGGCCGATTCTCATCGGCGTCTCCTTGAATTTTTTGTCGGCGACCATGTATTCCTTAGGATCTCGCCTAACCGTGGCATCATTCATTTCGGCGTACGGAGAAAGCTTAGTCCTAGGTATATAAGGCCATTCGACATTCTAGAGCGAGTAGGTGATGTATCATATCGTCTAGCTCTCCCGCCGTCATTGCGTGAGGTGCATGATGTCTTCCATGTATCCCAACTACGACGGTATATTCCGGATCTGAGTCATGTCCTTGATCATTCGGAATTGGTTATTGGTACCAACCTTTCGTATGAGGAGAGACCCGTATCCATATTGGACCGAAGAGAGAAGATACTCAAGAATAAGACTATCAAGTTAGTCCGTGTTGCTTGGGGTCATCACTCCTTGGGTGAGTCAACGTGGGAGCGTAAGGATGATATCCGATCATGATATCCTGACCTATTTGACTCGTAAGGTATAATGTCTTTCTTATGCCTTATGCTCTCAATTCCTTACTTGAATGAACGATTCCATGGTGGACTGCTTAGTATAGCTTGTCTGTGATTAGTATAGCTTGTCCTTGCCTCTCTAGCCTCTTAATTAAATTTCGATGACGGAATTCTTTTAAGGTAGGTAGGGTTGTAACGCCCGTAGTTTGTATTACGTATTTTGGAATACATGTACGTATTTTGACTCATATTGCCTGTCTTATTGCATGGTTTATTATGGCATTTCATTGCTTGGTTCGGTTCAGTTTGTGTGGTTCGGTTTTTGCATGTGGACCAACCCCACCTACCACCCACTCTCTTCCTTCATAAGCCACAAACCCCTTTCTCCCTCCTCATTCACGTCTTCATTACTTCTTCTTCTTCCTCCATTAACTCTCTCCACCTACCAAGAGAGGCTTAGGCAAGTGCAACTTGCTTCATGGGGGAACTCAATTTTGTTGTTCCATTGTCTTCCTCATGAGATAATAAGACACTTTAGTGCTTAGCATATTTAATTTCCATGGTTCATTTCATATAGATCTAAGCTTGCTGTATTTCTGAACTTCTTGGGTTTTGATCTATCAAGCTTTATTATTTTCAAGTTTTGATTGTTCCATGTTATAGAGAATT
Source organism: Iris pallida (assembly GCA_029216955.1). Taxonomy (NCBI): domain Eukaryota; kingdom Viridiplantae; phylum Streptophyta; class Magnoliopsida; order Asparagales; family Iridaceae; genus Iris; species Iris pallida. Next base: position 3,414,932 of record JANAVB010018600.1, read on the forward strand.
CCATTCTACCCTATTTTGACCTATGGAAGTCCATATTTGGGCTTGGATTGAAGGTTGGAAAGTTTGGGGAACCCCCAACTTCTCAGGTTCTTCTTCTTGGAAAGTTGGAAAAGAAGAACAGTGCTGACCGGATGGCATTTTCATGCGGCAAGTCCCCTGCGGCTCCCCTTAGCAGCATGGTTTTGGAAGCCTTAGCCTCATGGCTTTGGTTGGCTTAGCCGCATGAGCATGTTTTCCCGTAGCCGCATGGCCCTTGCCGCATATGCCCTTTCCCCTTTGCCGCATGAGCCTGCTTCTCCACTGCTGCATAGCTTCGGTTGACTTTTGCCGTATGAGGCCATGTTTCCCCCTGGCCGCATGAGCCCATGTACCCTTAGCCGCATGAGCCCATGTTTTTCCCTGGCCGCACGAGCCCATGTTTCCTTTGTCGTATGAGCCCATGTTTCCTCCTGGCCGTATGAGCCCATGTTTTACCCCTGGCCGCATGAGCCCGTTTCCCCTACTGCCGCATATGTCCGTTCCTCCATGGCCGTATGACCCTCATTCAGTTCTGCCGCATGAGACCCCCATCCTTTGCCGCGTGGCTGCTTGCCGCATGGCTCTTCCCGTAGCCATTGCACCTTTTTACTATTGTGATAGTTACATTTATGCTTTTGTCTCATGACCCTCTGTGTAACTTGGGTCCCTTAATGGAATGCTTGCACCATGTTAATTCTGCACATGTTCCATGACATGATAGTGGCCCGTCGTGGCGCACTCTTGATAAGTAAACCTGATATGATATACCTCGATATGCTGTTACGACAGCTAGCACGACATGACAAGAATGACTGGCCTAGACACCGTGGGCGATTGTATTTGTACAAATGAACCAGTATTGTCTTACATCATGTCTAGGACGGGGACCCCTGAGTACCACGGTCAGGGGTACCTACTGAAATTGACTAAGGCTAATAACTAGAGTAATCCAGTAGTCATGAAGAGATTTCCCAGCTACAGACAATCCCGTTATCTGGGCGCGCAAGTGGACTTGTAGCCTGCCAAGGAGTAGGGCACATTTCCAGCACACTGTCATGTGTTGCACCCTTCATGAACGGATATTCCACCTGGATAACCTGGATGGTCTGTAGAGCTTGTGGCTGTTAGAACAATCTCATTGCATCTTGCTAGTAACTAGGCCTGTGATAACCCTAGTTAGTTAAAGTATCAAGCCGTACTTATTGCTTGGCCGTGAATGTTGCATGGAGTCTAACCGGTCTAAGCCTTGTCTTGTCCCAGTACCTGGTTACTTCAGTAACATGATTTCTTATGTTTACCTTGTCAATAATGGACTAGAATAACTTCTCATCTCTTGATATTTATTGCCCTATTTAGATTTCATGTCTTAGTTATCCTCTTAATTATGTTTTTGTGCTAATTGCTGGTTTTAGTTCTTAAGTGAAGCCTCCTTTGTGGCACTTGCTCTTTCTGCGATCTGACCCAGCTGGTTTTGCGTGGCCAGATACTGGAGCAGCTCCAGAGGATCTCCCTACCTTCCAGCCAGATGGTGACAACCAGGCGTAACCATGGCAACGAGTGGGTTTTATTTTTTGCTCTCCCATATTATTGTAAAATTATTCTTTTGAGGCGTTTAGCCGACGAGCAAGTGTTAGCTCGATTGCACTTTACTTACTGTCTGCCTACGGGCTGTAACATGATTAACAAATCCTAGGGTTGATCATGTATGACTGAACTCTTGCTAGTCTTCACATTTTGTATGACTAGCTTCATGATCATCCAAATATGTAATGTATGGGACGTTTTACTATTGTATATTTGGTGCTCTGACATCTTAAAACTGTTATTACTTGCTTGAGATTGAGATAATAGGCTTGTTCATGACCATAAGAGACTGATGGCTTGTAGTTAAACCCTCATGTATCTAGACAGCCGTGACCGTATAGCGAGGTGGGTTGTACTTCAATATACGTAGATGGCTATGTCCGCCCCCGCTCTCCAGTATTCTGGTTCTGGGGCGTTACAGTGATAGTGACCTAGGACAGCGTTCTACTGCCGACACTACGGCGTAAGCTGGACGTACCCACTTCTCGTGCCCCTATACTGGGTGCGGGTCGTGACAAATGACACATGTCGATGGACACTTATCGCTCAAATACCTCTTTAAACCCAAATTGACCATGTGCATCACAAATTATCATGATACGATACCATGTATCCCTATTCGGACACGTAGAGATCAATTCACTCTAGAATTGGACTCTAAATCATACTTAGCTATTGATCGAACACTTTGTGGACATGAATTGCATCCCCAAGCTACATCTCCCCTTCTAGCCAGTAAATCTATTAAAATTGGGTCTTTTGCTCCCTGAATCTAAGCATAAAAGAGTAGATCTAGGAATTTGGGATTCCTACGAAAATTTTCTATCAATTGACATAAGGAATTCGAGGAGAGGAGCCGTTACAAATTGGAAAGAGATTCCCAATATGAATCTACAATGCTGAACACGAAGACGCCGCTCCGACATATGATCCTTCTCGGGGCTAGCACCTCCTAGGTCCACAAAAGCTCTCAAGCAAAAGATCTTCATGAAATATGAGAATGGAGAGGAATTTGAGTGGAATAGGGAATTTGGGGGTTGGTGCTCCAATGGAGAATTTGAGAGGATCTTGGAGAAGAAGAATGAAGTGTGTAGAATAAGAGGAAGGGAGCTATACATGGCCGACCATAGGTTTGGGTTGGGCCTAATTATGGTTTAATTAGTCCCTAAGGTTCCATGCCAAATAACTAAATAAAGGGCCTAAATAAAAATAGGTGAGTTTGGCTCTAAATTATTCCATGATTCTAATTATGCCATGTCTAAAATTCTAGTCCAAAAATATAATTACTAGCCAAGGAATTAAAATAAATAATATGCTAATGACACACTAATAGCAAAATTTAAATTGGTCAAAAATAACCCTATATAGAAATATGGTAGGGAAAGAGGCCATAGGGGAGGGTTGACTCGCCGATGGTTGCCGACGACCGTGAGCTCGCTGGAAGAAGCAGTGGCTATGGCGCTGTGGGCAGATAGGGTTAGGGATTTGATTTCTGTTGGGTTGTGCTAGAGTGTTCGACACAGAAAATTGTGGGTTGTGTTGAACACATGTCCGGTGTGTCGGACACGAAGATGGGAAAGGTAATTGTATATGTATGGCGGTGTAGAATAGTGGAAAGACACCCGGGGTTGGACCCGAGGCCCTCACGACTGACATGGTAAATAATGGTGGACACGAATGCGGTGCGTAATTTGGTGGTGGCTCTCTGTGGGATTCTTGGTAGATGATTTGGAGATAGGAAAAACAAAAGGGATGGCTCCCCTTAAATAGGTGGAGAAACTTCCAGTTGGATAAGGATTAGAAATCTTAAAAAACCCCTTTAGGTAATCTCACTATTTAGTTAAATACTAATTAATAAAATCTAAATCCCAAATTAAGTTGCCATAAATATTTAATATTAACATCTAATTAACTTTAAATACCTTTGTATAAATAAAAGATAATTTTAATTAAATTTACCCTCAATAATATAATTTACAAATGTATAAGATATATTATCATGTTATAGTTTGCATGGTAAATATTATATACATGTAAAACATTATTTTCTAAATTAGTACCTATACATGTATAACAAATAAAATAGCATGTATATTAATAAAAATAAAGTTTGACTAACTTTGGATGTGTCACATTTTATATACTCAAACAAAATAGAAAATATATTTACCTTATATGTACATTGAAACAAAATATTTATTTTTTATATTATTAAAAAACTATAATAAAACTTTTATATATACAAATAAACACATGCCTTTTATTTACGTATTTGTACTCAATGTATAAATACAAAAATAAAAATAAAAAAATCTATAGTAAAATTTTAGGGAGTTTATAGGAATATTAGGACGCTTTGATGGTTCATGATGACTACCATATCTACCTCTCTTTTGGGAAGCTAACTTCTGCCTTAGGATGGATTCTTGACGCCTAGCTGCATTCAAAATATCAGTATAGGATGTCGGGTCTACTGATGCTGTCAAACTTTGCAATTTGTAATTCAACCCAGAATGAAACTTCCTCGCTTTTTCTTCTTCTGTAGAGATAAGAGTAGGAGCAAAGCGGCTCAAACGACTAAATATGCATCATCTTCGTCCACCGTCATGCTTTTCTACTCTAGTCATATGAACTGATCCTGCAGCTCCCTCCGAACTATCATGGGAAAGAACATGGTGTTGGAGAGGTCCATGAATTCTTTCCATGACATATTGGTGCCCAACTGTCTTTCTTGTGCAGCTCATCAATGATGTGTATTATCCTTAAGCTACAACTTAACCGCCTTTATCCACTTCTCTAGGGGTAACTCAAATGCTTCTAATAAGGTCTCTGTCTCCAATAGCCACTTGGTAACTTCTATGGGCTTATCCGTACCCTTAAAGGGAGGTGCTTTCATCTTGCAAAATTCTTTAATAGTTCCCACATGGCCTTATCGTGTTTCTATGCTCCTTTCTAGGACATTTGCATGCCTTTGTTGAGTCTCCAACATATCTTGGAGTATTGTAAGGATATATGCTCCATCCACAGCTACTCCTTGGGTTGTTGCTGGTAGTGGTGGTGGTGGGAGTTCTTCAGTACTAACTCTCTCTTAATGATGGTCAGTTGAATCCATGAACTTAGTACTCTATGCAGTAGATCTCTCAGAATCGGGAGTAGCATAAGGGTTAGCTACTCTCTTTCCCCTATGGATCGTACTACGCCTTGTATCAACCATTACGAACTAAAAGAAATGAAAGGACATGGTTAGAATGGTAGATGCAAACATATCGAAAAAATCACGGGCAGAATCAAGCAAGATGCAAATAAGAGACAAGAGAATCCTAGGATAAAACAAACTCATAGGGTTAGAAATCTTATTTGTAGATGATATGAACATTTTCTAAAATTATTCTAACATATAACTTCAACTCTATCTATAGGGCCACAGTAGTATGGCTAACTTAAGTACTACCACGTGTCCCCAATCTTTTACAAAATTAGACCTGCATGGACCACCATAAAAACTCGTCACGATCCGCTCCCACTTTTGGGATACGAGTTCGTGACCAAGTCCAACCTACGCTGCAGCATTGACGGTAGTACGCTGCCTATGATAAACAATGGTCCACAACAAGAATCGCACATATCATCCACAACTAATCAACAATACTCATAAGAAAAATATAACTAACAATCTCAAATAATAAACTAAAGGGAGTTGTCAAATAATCCTCTACAACTCAGATATTCTCGGTAACAAACCCGATAGAAAAATATAAAATAGGTAAACTAGAATCCATAGCTATAACTACTAATTAATGTGCATGCATAAGAAAGAAAATATGCTAATTCGCATCAGTGTCAAAATTTGGTACGTCAGTAACGTCAGTGTCGCCAACATACTCACCGTAGGCCTTAGGACAGATCACATCGTCTAAAGCTGAAAAATAAATTATCCAGTCGGGATTAGAGGAAGACCATTGTAATACTACATTACATAATATAGTATATATGCATAAAGAAAAAATAATAAGGAAGATAAACTATAGGCATGATATGATAAGAAAAGTACCACTATGACATGACAACAGTATGAAATATACTCGATAGAAGACAAATAATAACCAATATAGAAATAATGATCAAGTCACGTTTACTGTGTGTTTTAGAATATAAGTTTTCCGCATGTGGACAGGTTAGGACATACGGCAGTCGGTACGTGAGGTGCAACAACTGCTATCAACATTGACAATATGGATTTGAACATTGCGTAGACCACATGCATACTAGTTGTATTCTCCCTTCCGATTCGCTCACAATTAAATATGATCATTGACATTAACTTTGAAATTGAGCATTGAATGAAACATTTAGTGAACATGTATGGTAGTGATAACAAGTATAACTCTTGTGCACCAATGGTATAAAAGATAAGACTAACTGTTTATGAAAAAACAACATGCAGCATAAAATAAAGGGAACATAGGTCATAGTGATACTTGTCTGCTCTTACAGATGATAAACTTACAAACTCAAGACGTCGTAAGCCCAATCTACCGCGTCATATGAATAATCACAAGTTAGATCTAAAAAAATTCTACTTCAGCGCCAAAGAAAGTTGCTAATAGGATTCCAAATTTTATCCAACTTAATTCTGGAAATAAATCTTTTAGAATCTTATTTTAACCTAATAATAACTGAAATAAAATTTAAACACAAATTTATAGCTAAAAAAGTCATAATTTTTGATTTGGGACCCGTGGCACGCAAATCGAGGCATACCGTTGACTAAGTGGTCAAACAACACAAACTCAATAACTTGAGTGTGCAATCATGTAGATTTCAGTACCATGAATGCAACGGAATCGACAATGCCACAGAATCACAATTTGGTCAATAATTATCGCCATAATGGCTAACCATGACCAAATGGATGAATCATCGACCAAAACTAAATTCTTTGAATTGAATAAAATACTACATGAATGTAATAATTTCTAGAAAAATATATGCTATAGATCTGCATGCCAGCTTTCAAAACATCAAACGGATCACAAAACAGAGTTCGGATCTTCGAAATCTCGAAAACCATACAATGCATCGATATTTTGACAACAGACACTCAAATAATTCTCCAAAAATTCATTTTTAAAATTACAGAAAAAAATTACATATTCTGAATGCTAACCTCAATAAGGTTCTAACAAAATAATGACACTCAAAATGGACATCGGGGTTGATTGTAATCTCTTTGCAAATTCGAAGGACCTCCAATATCAATCAATAAGAAAAGAGGTTGGAATAAAAATAAGGTTTTCTGAAATACAATTATATATATATGAAGAGAGAGGCGGTGAGCCGTGGCTCTGTCGGTGGGCTGGGGACATGCGTCACAATATCGTCGACTCCGCCCAGATCGAATGGTCCAGAGCTGAGCGACTTGACAAGATTGGCTCGGCTCAACGCGATTCGTCTCAGCATGCACCCAAATTAATAAACTACTGAGTCGGCAGTTGCGCAGACTAACAAGTGGGGCACGTTGCACTGGCCTGAGTGACTGACATGTAGGCCAGAGGGTGGTTGACTCGGCTGCTATGTAATTAATTATTTTAATTGTAGAAATTTATTAAAAATTATTTTAACTCCAAACAAATCCAAATAAATTCAAATAAATCTCAAATATTCCAAAAACATCCTAGAAAATTCTAGAAAATATTTCTAGATGTTTAAACACTAAATAAAAAAGAACATTTTCTCAAAATATTTTTGTATGACCCCACAGTAAATCTTAAAAGCCTATGGAAAAATAATTTCTATAGGTTTAAATTATCTAAAAATCCCCAAAACATCCAAAAAAACTCTAAAATACTAAAATAAAATATTTGTGGCTATCTAGAGACCCTAGTGACCATATATGACATAATATTGTCATACTTCACCTATAGGCTTAGGTACGAACCCTTGTGATCTCAAAATCTAAACCTAAATCTTAATGATTCTAACACTTCTATACCTAATAATAAAAAAATCTCCAAAATTAAAAATAAATGTCTAGGGAAACAAATGCTGCAAAACTGAACCAAGCTTTGGGATATTGGATTGCACCACCACTTTCTTATAGGTGAAGAAAGTTGTCCCCACCAGAGTCGTCATTTTTGTTTCAACATAAAAATTCCAAAGGACTAAAAGAGTACAATAAGAATCCTTAACAGGAATTTCAAGTACAATAGATCTGGAAATTGGGGCGATAGAAGTTAAGTCTACTTCGACTTTTTTACTCCGTTGACGATCCGATGTGAAAGTTGATGAAGTTTGTTCACTGACAAACTTTTGACAGTAAAGGGAACTCTATCACTGAAAGCTTCCTTTGATAGTTCTTAGCAAAGGTGTAGCATACGTAGCCTCTCCGTCTGTGTGTATGTATCCGTGGGCGAGGAAGACATTATCCTCTATTTATAGCTTTTCTTCAATGGAACGGCTATGTACGCATGGACAAAAAATACATTATTTTCTGCCTCAGAGGCACATAAAGATGGGTAGGCACATAAATGGCTGGGATTAGTGGGGAGTGAACGTATTCGAGAATCACGTATAGCTTGCCACATGGCTTGAGACGTACTGCACGATACACTGCCATGTCAGCACACGCTCTCTTCACTATGCGTCAAAATAGCTTTAGCCGCAAAACATCTGACTGCATACAACAAATAATTTTTAACCATATCTTGGAAATAGCCGCATAAGACTATTCATGTACAGCTATAAAAATGTAATAATGATAGTAACATAAGCATTGACACCTTCCTCAAAGTCTATGCACTACACATTGCTCAAGGTTTATCACTTTTCCTAAAAGACAAGAAACGTCATGCGTCAAGATAAACTATGCGTCTTTCTGAACCCTCTTTTACTATGCATCTTGTTGACCAGCATTCTCAATCTAAAGACTCATAGGTTTCAGAAAACTGCTTCAAAATTAACATTTCTCATTTAGACACATAAAGTCTATGCGCCCCTCTTATATTTTTCATGCTTCTACACCAAGACGAAAGCTGGTTATGGCATATGCGCCTTTGACATACAAACATGAATACTATATATTGCAAGGTTATCCACGAAGAAACTAGTAAGAGGCTTACATGATATTTTTTTCAAAAAAGATATGGTTTGTGCTGACTGTGAAAAGAACAAAGCAACCAGATCATCTTTCGAATCAATAAACGTTGTAAGTACCTCAAGACCTCTTCAACTTTTACATATAGACTTGTTTGGACCAAGTACAGTCGCCAGCCTTGGCGGTAAGTTATATGCCTTTGTAATAGTTGATGATTTTTTAAGATTTACTTAGGTTTATTTTATTTTAAATAAAAATGAGCCATTTTTTGAGTTTGTTACTTTTTGTAAAAATGTCCAAAATAAAAAAAGGGCTTCATGATTACTCTTATCCGAAGTGATCATGGCAAAAAATTCAAAAATCATGATTTTAAAACATTTTGTGAGTCATATTTTTTTGCATGAATTTTTTGTCTCAGAACTCTCCAACAAAATTGTGTTGTGAAGCGAAAGAATAGAACTCTTGGCGATATGGCTAGAATTATGCTAAATCAGTACAATCTTTCAAAATATTTTTGGGTTGAAGCTATTTATACAGCATGCCTTGTATTAAATAGGATTTTTGTTTTCCCTATTTCGAAAAGACACATTATGAACTGCGGTTTAATAGAACTCCTAATATCAGCTACTTAAAAGTGTTATTGCAAATATTTTATTCTCAACACTAAAGACAACATAGGTAAGTTTGATGCAAAAGCTGATGAAGATATTTCTTGGATATACCATAAAGAGAAAAGGATTCAGAGTATTCAACAAGAGATACCTAATGGTTGAAGAATCAATACATGTTACTTTTGATGAGTTGAACGTCCAAGATACAAACAACAGTGATAATAAAGATATCTATACTATATCAAGCAAGAAACCTGAAGATACACCAACCATGTACCTGGAGAGTTTGTCTAAGAGATTACGGTTCTCCCCAAACCATCCAAAAGAACTGGTAATAGGTGATGTATCTAAAGGTATAAGTACTCGTTCTGCCAATAGAGATATCAGTACAAATGTAACTTTTATTTATAAGATAGAAACGAAAAACTTAATAGAAGCTTTTGATGATAAATTTTGGATTTCTGCAATGCAAGAGAAACCAAACCAATTTGAATGGAATCAAGTTTGGTAACTTGTTCCCAGACCTAATGATCACCCGGTCATTGGTACCAAATGGATTTTTCGAAATAAACTAAATTAGAATGGTATGATCACACGTAACAAAGCATGTCTCGTAGCACAAGGCTATAACCAAGAGAAAGGCATTGTCTATGATGAGACATATGCTCCTGGTGCTAGACTAGAATCTATTCGCATGTTATGCGCTTTTGCTAGTTTTCATAATTTTAAACTCTTTTAAATGGATGTCAAAAGTGCTTTTCTGAATGGTTTTATATAAAAAAGAAATTTTTATTAAGTAACCTCTTGGTTTTAAAGATTTCAAATACCCTGATCACATGTACAAGCTTCGTAAGGCTCTCTATGGATTCAAACAAGCACCTTGTGTATGGTATGAGCGCCTTAGTTCCTTCTTACTTGAACATGGTTTTTCAAAAGGAAAGGTTGATTCTACTCTTTTTGTAAAATCTATTGATACAAATCTTTTATTAGTGCAGATTTTTGGAGATGACATTATTTTTGGATCAACTAATGAGATGCTATGCAACGAGTTTGCTAAGTATATGTAGAGTGAAGTTGAAATGAGCATGATAGAAGAACTTACTTTCTTCCTTAGACTATAAATCAAGCAAGATTCACAAGTGATTTTCATCAATCAAGAAAAATATATAAGAGGTTTAAAGTTCGACATGGACAATAAAAAATCGATCGGAACTCCTATGACGACTTCGACAAAACTTGACATAGATGAAAACGACAAACCTGCTGAAATACGTAAGTATAGATGTATGATTGGTAGTTTATTATATTTAACTGCTAGTCGGCATGATATTATATTTTTAGTATGCTTCTATGTAAGATATCAGGCTAATCCTAAGGAATCACATGTGTGTGCAGTTAAGCGTATCCTATGATACCTTAAAGGAACTTTAACAACCGGCTTGTGGTATCACAAAACCTCTTCGTTTGACTTGATCGGTTACTAGGATATGGATTTTGCTGGATGCAAGGTCGTTTATAAAAGTACAAGCGACACGTGTCATTTTCTAGCAAAGTCCTTGGCCTCCTGGTTTTCTAAGAAGCAAAACTCTGTTACATGAATATATTTCCACAGGACGTTGTTGTGTTCAGATTTTATGGATGAACCAACTTTGGAAGACAACCAGTTATCTTATAAGTACATCCACTGTAATAATACGAGCACTATAAATCTTGCTAAGAATTCAATTTGTCATTCACGTACTAAGAACATAGAGATAAGACATCATTTTCTTAGAGATCATGTAATACAAGGTAACATTTATCTTGAATTTGTGAACACAGAACATCAACTAGCTGACATATTTAGTAAACCTTTAGCAGAATATCATTTTAACTTTATACGTAGAGAATTAGAAATTTTGGATATTGAGGTTATATAATTTACTTATTAGTTGACCTAAGTTCGTAAGTTATAAAGAATATTTTGGTTATAAGCTGGAAGGGCACTTCTGTCAATAAGGCGTAAAAGCCTAAGCTATATTGTGCCAAGTGCCTTGGAACTACCACTAGCTAGGATCGGGCCTCTATAGCTAACCCGAAATATTTAACATAATTTATGTATACGGGTTAATTAGTATAAATTATTTTTGTTAAGTCAAAATTTTACTTTTTATATTAATGCTACAAACTACATCAAAGTGAACCACCATATTCAGGAATCCAAAGGACTGAGCTCGGATCGAGCTCTGTGCGAACTCGGGTCGGGTGTTTCCAGAATAGGGGTGGATACTTCGATTTATTTTTAAACCCACTTCACCATCCTCCTCCTCCCAAACAGCAGCCACCTGGAGAAACAAAAGCCCTAACCCTAGTTTTGAGTTCTTTCCCCTCCAAGCTTCTCTAACCCTAAAAGTTTGATTACAGGTTCATTTCGGGGTTCTCCTCCATCTCCATTGGTTAATTTATGGTATATCTTTCAATCTTTCTTTTATTTTGTTCAATAGCACCAAAATTATCTAAGAAGAAAAGAAAAGTCGGGGATGCTTCTTCATCTAATGTTCAAGAAGAAGTATCAATTTTACTTTTTAGTCTGTTATTACCTGATAATTATTAGTTTGATGAATTTATTTTCACATCTTTAGATGCTTACAATGAGTAGTTTAACGATTTCATTGAAAGGCCAATTTGTCTTGGAAATACATTAAACTTTACATTATTTTTGAACTTTTAATATACGTTTCAACACTTTGGCTTTGAAGATTTAGTATAATCTCCTTATCATACTTATTTTAATATGATACTATGTTTTATTGCAATCTATCAGTCGCAAATGGAACCGTACAATCTTGAGTGGTGGGATCGGTATTGAGTTTGATGCTGACGATCTAGGTCTGATGCTTCATGTTCCCAATGATGGAGAAGCCCTAATCGACATCACCAAAATTTAATTTTCAAAGAACATGAATTTAGATTCTTTCTGCAATTCTTTATGTGCACCACGTACCCGTCCTCATGGTCGTCTTCGATCTAAGCACAAATATTATTTTTATGATCTCCATTGTATGGTATTTTCGATGATTATTCCTAAACAAACCTCTACGGATGAAATCATATATTGGAACTCTTGGCTTTATATCATCTATACTTTGGTATTAAATTTAGCTTGCCAAAGACTATTATCTCTACTATGGAGAGGTGTTACAAGAAACCGTGTAACCTTCTATACGCCATGTATCTGTCTGATATCTGTGAGTACTTTGATATCATCCTAGTTGATTGTTCTTATGATGCTCCACCTGCTTTTCTTCAAAAGCATCGTCGAGTTGAGCATCCTCCTGTTGTACCTGCACCACTGTAACACCCCAGTCCCAAAGTACATAGAACTAGGTACGTACACATGTCAACCGTATAATAATCATATATAAGTTGTAAATGCAATATATAGATAGCCATGATTTACTAATCTCATCCACACAAAAAAGAATAAAGATATTATAAAATCAATTAGGAATCGTCATATTACAAGTGCTGGATGGAGAGAAATCCATCCAACATAGGTATAGCAAAAATAGGAAGACAAGCAGCAAGCGTGATCCAAGTGCATGTCATCTTCGATAGGAAGGAGAAAATCACGATCCTGGTGGAAACTCCTGCGAAAATTTAAAAATAGACACATACCTAGAGAGATCACCAGGTCCTTAGAGGACTAGCAAGACACATAATATACAAGTCTACTTTGACAGTAATAACATGCATGGAAAGCCAAAAAATATTACACAATAAAGACTAAAGAATACAAGAATGAAACCTAAAGAAAATGGCAAGTCGTCGAGAATCGTGCTAATAAACGTGATTACAAGTAAATCGAGGTAAAATCGCAACTCGGTGGGACCTCACGGCCCAATAGATCGCAGCTCGGTGGGGGCTCGCAACCTATAGTAAGTCTCTATCGCAGCTCGGTGTGGGCTCACGATCGAGAGTGGTCAAGTATGGTCAACGTATATAACAAGGTCCTCGCCTAAAACTACGAGTCAATCAAGTCAAGTCAACCATGTCAAGTCGAAGTCAAGTCCAAATGGTACATGAAACATAATCGAGTCAATGTCAAGGGATATATCATATCTAAGCAATCCTATCACGAGACACATACATGAATAATGTAAGTGAATAGGATAAGTAATAGGAAAAAATAGGAACAATCTTCGTGCACATAAAATGATAAAATAACAATGACACATATCAGAAGAAATATGTAATCAAGTAAGACAGAAAAGAATAGCAATATAAAAATGCATGTAAATACTGTAAAGTTTGGCAAGATGTACTTGCCTGGTATGGTTCCTAGTATGGTATGATAATCATAATGGCAAAAAATTGACTTTGGTGTTACAACTTCGTAAGATGGCCTCTAATGAGGGGACAGACTGTTCTATCGAGTCTAAAACAGTCCATTTAGCGAGGGTCAACAAAAGGAAGTCCAGTTTCATAAGAGAATAGGAAATACGATTAGCCATGATCAGCCATGATAATCAATGTGATTTTGGAGAGAAACAATTTATGCTATTTTAGAAAATATTTATAATACTTGAAAACTCTATTTTTTTACCCCAAAATATTTAAATAAATATATACTTGAAAATAGTATTTATTTTGGAAACTACCATTTTGATCAGTTAAAATAATTTTAGAAAAATAATTTGAAAATCTAAGAATATCATTTTTAGAGGAAAACTATAACTTAATATAGAAAATATTACAATAATATTTTTAGGTCAAAAGCTTATTTTAAATACCATAAAATAATATAAATATACATTAGCCCAAACTAAATTTTAAACTTTTAAAATTAATTTCTGTATTTTTTGCATGCTATAGATCATCATGTCAATGTTCTGAAACATCAATTGGATCGCAAAACCAAGTTCGGGATCTCCCGAAATCTCAAAAATAGTACGACGCAACGATTTTCGAACAACTGTCACTCAAATAAATTTTCAAAAAAATATATTATGAATTTGCTAAAGTAAATTATAGATTATCGAAGCTAACCTCAATACGGTTCAAACAAAAAAATGGACGTGAAATGGAGTCCAGAGTTGGGAGTTATAGCTCTTCAAAGTTGCTACAGTAGAGGCTGATATTTATGACGAATTGTGGGTATTTTAGACAAAAAAAGAGAGGAATTATAATAGTAGAAAGACATTCAAGGTCGGACCCGAGCCTAACACAGGATGACAAGAAGAGGGTCGACATCGACACGGTTCACACACAATGGTGGTGAAAAAATTTATGGATAAAAATAATGGAAATGATCTCCTATAAATAGGGTGGAGGAATCCTAATTAGATAAGCATTAGGAACGATTTAAATCCACTTGATAAATCTCACATTAATTTAAATCTATTTAAAACCATTCCAATAAAATATAATCCAAATTTAATACTAGATAAATCTCATCTTTAATTTAAAACTATTTTAAATCTAATCCAATAAAACCTACTCCCAATTTAGACTTACAACAAATAAATTGAAAATATCTTTTTATAAATTAAAAACATAATTCCAATTATTTTAAAATACTTTAAAATAATTTCAAATATTTTTTTCTAAAATCAAAGTTTTATAAAATATACATGAATTTATTTTCATGTACATCACACACAAATAGTACAAATTAATTATATAAATATTACTTTCAAAATTTATACCTATACTTGTATACCAAACAAAAAGTATTTCTAAAATAATAAAATTAATAATAAGTTTGACAAATTCGGGATGACATATTTATACTCGAACAAATATAAAAAGTATTTACCTTATATTATATCAAAACAAAATATTTATTTCTATATTTATGAAAAATCTAATACTAAAACTTTTGTATTAAAAAATTTAAATACTTTGTATATACATATTCGTACTCGTCGTACAAATACCAAAGTAAAATAAATAAATAAAATTATTATAAAATTTTGGGGGTTTATAATGTACCCAACTTACAAAAATTTCGTCATCGAAATTAAAAAATAAGTAGGATAGGTAGGGTTGAGAAGGTAAATGGATTTTCTTATTACGATAACACGATGGAGATGGAACGGTATTTGGCGAAAACATGCAATTGGAATAACTAGAAAAATAAAATAAAATAGTCTAGAAAATGATCGCATACATGACATCACAATCAGTGTCTAAATTCTATAACCACTAACATCAAAAGGTGTAACGTCTAAATAGGTAATAATTTTCTAAATTTTTCAATAGTACTCACTAGTCCTCGAAGGTTTTAACATAGGTTATATCACCTATGATACCCCTTAATCGCAAAAGATAACCACCTAATAATACAATTAGCTTATGGAATCCATACCTTAGTACTACCCATATATCTACCTTCCCTCAAGCAAGAGCATTTGTCTTCTCTGAAATAGGAGTCTTCTCTGAAATAGGAGAAGACAAAAAATAATAAAGAGTTCAAGGAAGATGTGATATAATGCAAATACGGGGTTCAAAGGTGATTGAATAGTTAAAAGGAGAGTTGTAAAGGCAGTTGTCGATGAGATCATATTTTGGTAGATTCAAATTCGCAGGCTCGTATCAGTACAATTACGTAACCAACACGATGTGCTTAGACCTGTATAGAGGACAAGTATATTTGTCTAATAAGGTAAGTCAACTATATCTCAATCCACGTAGAATAGTCATACGAAGAACGAACCAAGTGCACTAAGGATGATCATACCATAATACACCGATTCTGATTAGACAATGTATTAGTAGATGTCTCCAATAAAACACATGTCCAGAACAAGCTCGATAAAAGAATAAACTTGCAAACCTAGGCTATAATAGCAGCGTCAGTCAAGTTAGTCCAAAAATATAAGTACGTGAGATTATGATGAAAGAAAGTATAAATAGTCCAAGTTCATCAAAATCTAAGACTCATCCGATGTTTGTGCCTTTACAGTTGTCCTACTATCTTCTTGTCTAAGGCTTTGGTCAACCAAATATGGTATAGACCTCTAAAATTCTATAGTCTAGGTAAACATATCTTCCTATACTAGCATATATTCAGTGCCACTTAATTATATTTCATTTAAACATGAGGCTAGGTTGTGAGGCATGCTACCCCACTTACAAGATTCCAACTAATAGTGTAATTGAACGATGGAGTATATATACCGAGTACGAGTTATCTTCCTAACCTCTATTACACACGAGAAATAAGATTCGCGGTATGAAGGAATCAAGCAAGATGTAAATCAAAGCAATCAAACGAGAGTTCAAAAATGGAATTAAAGAAGAAGGTCAAGCATGTGGATGAGATCCTAGACTATAATCCTAGATGCAAGCTTGCTTGGTACAGTAATGTAACTAAAAAATATATTCGTAGATCTGCATGGGCCACCACAAAAAATTTAACACCCCAGTCCCAAAATACTTAGGCCTATGTACGTACATATGTCAGCCGTATAATTAATATACGTAAGTTATGAATAAAGTATATAGATAGCCATGATTTACTAATCTCATCCACAAAATAAAGAATAAAAATATTATAAAATCAATTAGGAATCGTCATATTACAAGTGTTGGATCCACTACCAACATAGGAATAGCAAAAATAGGAAGATAAGAAGCAAGTGTGATCTAAGAGCATGTCATATTCGATAGGAAGGAGAAGATCACGATCCTGACGGAAACTCTTGTGAAAAGTTAAAAATACACACACACCTGGAGAAATTACCAAGTCCTTAGAGGACTAGCAAGACACATAATATACAAGCCTACTTTGATAGTAATAACATGCATGGAAAGCCAGAAAATAGTATAAGAAATAAAGAATGAAGAATACAGGAATAAAACAATAAAAAATCACATGCCGTCGAGAATAGTGCTAATAAACATGACTACAAGTAAATCGAGGTAAAACAGCAACTCGGTGGGAGCTCACGGCCATATTGATCGCAGCTTGGTGGGGGCTCGCAGCATATAGTAAGTCACTATCGTAGCTCGGTAGGGGCTCACGATCGAGAGTGGTCAAGTATAGTCAACATCTATAACAAGGTCCTCACCTAAAACTACGAGTCAATCAAGTCAATTCAACCATCAAGTCCAAGTCAAGTCCAAACGGT
The DNA here is from genome assembly GCA_029216955.1 of Iris pallida. Classification (NCBI taxonomy): domain Eukaryota; kingdom Viridiplantae; phylum Streptophyta; class Magnoliopsida; order Asparagales; family Iridaceae; genus Iris; species Iris pallida. The sequence continues at coordinate 3,432,352 of JANAVB010018600.1, forward strand.
ACAAGAAACATAATCGACTCAATGTCAAGGGATATGTCGTATCTAAGCAATCCTATCACGAGACACATACATGAACAAGATAAGAGAATAGGACAAGTAATAGGAAAAAATGGGAACAATCTACGTGCACGTAAAACGATAAAATAACAATAACATAAATCAGGAGCAATATGTAACCAAGTAAGTTAAAAAATAATAACGATATAGAAATACATATAAATACTATAAAGTTCGGCAAGGTGTACTTTCCTGGTGTGGTTCGTAGTATGGTGCAATGATCATAATGGGACATAATTGACTTTGGGGTTACAACTTCGTAAGTTGGCCTCCGATGATGGGACATATTATTCCAACGAGTCCAGAACAGTCCAATTAGCTAGGGTCGACATAAGAAAGTCCAATTTCATAAGAGAATAGGAAACACGATTAGCCATGATCAGCCGTGATAATCAATAGGATTTTGTGGAGAAAATATTTACACTATTTTAGAAAAATATTTATAATACTTGAAAACTTTATTTTATTAGACCAAAATATGTAGATAAATACATACTTGAAAATAAGTTTTAATTTGGAAATTACCCTTTTATTAGTTAAAGTAATTTTAGAAAATTAATTTAAAAATCTAGGAATATCATTTTTAGAGAAAAAACTATAATTTAATTAGGTAGAAAATGTTACAATAATATTTTTATGTCAAAAGCTTATTTTAAATACCATAAAATAATTAAATATAAATTAGCCCAAAATAAAATTTAAACTTTTGAAACTAATTTATTAAAAAAATGCATGTTATAGATTATCATCTTAGCTTTCCAAAACATCAAACGGATCGCAAAATCGAGTTCAAAATCTCCCAAAATCTCAAAAATAGTGCGACACATCAATTTTCGAACAACTTGCACTCAAATACTTTTAGAAAAAAATATTACGAATTTGCTAAAATACATTATATATTATCGAAGCTAACCTCAATATGGTTCAAGAAAAATATAGGTAAAACGGAGTCCAGAGTTAGGAGTTATGGCTCTTCAAAGTTGCTAGAGGCTGATTATTATGACGAATTTTAGATATTTTGGAAGAAAAGAGAAGAATTCTGATATGGAAAGACACCCGAGATCGGACCCGAGGCCAACACATGCTGACACAAAGAGGGTGGACACTGACACGGTGCACACAAAATGGTGGTGGAAAAATTGTGGAAAAAAATAATGGAAAGGCTCCCCTATAAATAGGGTAGAGGAATCCTAATTAGATAAGGATTAAGAACGATTTAATCCCACTTGATAAATTTCACATTAATTTAAATCTGTTTAAAGCAATTCCAATAAAATCTAACCCAAATTTAAAACTAGATAAATCGCATCTTTAATTTAAAACTATTTAAGATCTAATCCAATAAAATCTACTCCCAGTTTAGATTAAAGCAAATAAATTTAAAATATCTTTAAAATAATTCCAAATAACTTTTTTTTCCAAAACCAAAGTTTTGTAAAATATACATGAATTTATTTCATGTACATCACATGCAAATAGTATAAATTATTTACATAAATATTACTTTCAAAATTAGTACCTATAGTTGTATATAAAATAAAAAGTATTTCTATAATAATAAAATTAATAATAAGTTTGACAAATTCGGGACGACATATTTATACTCGAACAAATATAGAAAATATTTACCTTATATTATATCGAAGCAAAATATTTATTTCTATATTTATGAAAAATCTAATAAAAAAACTTTTGTAAAGTCAAATACTTCGTATATACGTATTCATACCCGTCGTACAAATACCAAAATAAAAAAATAAAATAAAATTATTATGAAATTTTGGGGGTTTACAACCACCTCCACCTCATATTGTTGACCCATCCATCAGTCATCCTCCACCACATCCTGCCACTGGAGTCATCCTTGAGTCCTTCCAAACTATGGTATCATGGATTAGTTTCGGTCTATGGATTTTCGGACTACTCTGCAGTTCCAGGCTTTAACCCTACGGGATTATGGCTATAGCTTTGCTCACAACCCCAGTAGACCCATTCCTATGGTTTGTGTAATGTCCCAAATTTGTGATACGTATTTAGTATACGTATACGTGTTTTGGACCCATATTTTTTTATTTAGTCATGATTAGTTATCTTGGTTTATTTTACATTGGCTTGGTTTTAATTAGCATTGATAGTTCAATTGGTTTTAATGGTTCATTGGTTTATTTTGGATTAGTGAGGCTGGGTTTATTTCATGGTTCATTTGGTTTAAATTGCTAGAGAGAGAGTTTATTGGCCTTGACTTGGTTCACCTTGGTTTATTTTGGTTTGGTCTATTTTGGTTTAATATGGAGAACCCCACCCTATTATAAATATCAACTTCTCTCTCTCTCTCTCCTTATTATTTTCTTTATCTTCTTCCTCAAGCTTCTTCCTCTCCACCACCACCACCAACCTAGGCAAGTGCATCTTGCTATCACTTGAGGGCTACATTTTATTTGTCTATTAGTTTTATTAGCTTATTTTGAGCAACATTAGAACTTGGATTTTCTCCATTTGGAGCTTGGAATTTTGTAGATCTAGGTTTGAAGTATTTTCGGATTTTGGTGGATTTGATCTATGAAACTTGTTTATTTTTATGTTTTGATTGTTCTATGTGGAAGAGAATTGAATTTTACACAATTTGGACCCTTGCAAAGTTGGATTTGGACTTGTTTTGACCTAGTTGTGGTCCTTGGAATTTCTGAGTTCCATGGCTTTTTCTTTCGGTTTGGGGAAGAAGACCCCTGTTCCCGAGCGCAATCTAGTCCAGCGCTCTTTAGCGCTGGCGCAAACCAGTTAGCCCAGCACTCTTTAGTGCTGGCGCAATCTAGCCTCGCGCAGCTCGTTTTGGCACAATCCAGCCAGCGTAGCTCGCCTTGGCGCAATCCATTCTCTGCGTAATCCGGTGTGTGCGCAATCCAGTGTGTGCGCAATCCGATCCCTGCGCAACCCAACTCAGCGCGGCTCAGCTCTTGTGCAGTTCATCTTCTGTGCAATCTGACCTAGCGCAATCCATTTCCCTGCGCGCTTGACCCAGCGCAGTCCAGCCCCTGCGCGATCCAACTCTCGCGCAGTTCATCCCTTGCGCACTCTAACCCCTGCGCAATCCATTGTCCATGTTGATTTTGTTTTAATCCTCTAGGCTTGGCTTCTTTTCTATGGATTGGAGTTTTGAGATCTTGTTTCACATGACACGACTGCTTGACCCAACACGACCTGACACGGTTTTTGATGAATTGCTTATGACTAATATGGTTTCTGATTTCTGTGATTTATGATCCGGGAACTTTCTGATCTTCTTGATAGTGATCCGATGGGATGCACACTTGACTTGTAACCGGTGATTCATATTAGTCCTGTATATGGATATTTTATTAGATATTTTACGCCCATTTTATATCCTTACGCCTTTTGTCATGAACTTGATAATCACGAATTTATTTAATATGTTTGGAATGATAACTTGACATGATTGGCTTGACATGATAGACTTGATATGACAACCTGACTTGATAATGACCCGTAGTGGTGCGCTCTCGACCAGTAACCTGACATGACATGATAGTGGCCCGTCGTGGCGCACTCCTGACTAGTATACTTGACCGGATAACCTGACATGTTATATCTCGATAAGCCGTTGCGGCGGCTACTTGACATGACATGACCTGTATAATGACTTGACACCGTGGGCGATTGTGCTTGTATAAATGAACCAGTCTTGTCTCGCATCATTTCTAGGGCATGGACCCCTGAGTACCACGGTCAGGGGTACATATTGAAATAAACTAAGGTTAATAACTAGAATAATCTACTAGTCATGAAGAGATGTTCCCCAGTTACAGGCGACCCCGTTATTCCGGCCGCAAATGTTTGGACTTGTAGCCTGCCGACGAGTAGGGCACATTTCCAGCCCACTGTCATGTGGGGCACTCTCGATTGTCACTTTAATGATTGAACTCTATTGTCTTGTACTCTCCCTCCATTGCCACTTTAATGATTGAACTCTCTGGATTGTCACTATAATGATTGCCTGGATAACCTGGGTAGCTGCAGGGCCTGTGACTACTTGGAGCATCTCATTGCATCTTGCTAGTAACTAGGATTGTGATAACCCTAGTTAGTTAATGTAGAAAGCCGTAGGCAATGATTGGCCGTGATTGATTGGATGGAGTCTAGTCCAGTTTAGTATTGTCTAAAAGTGATCGATTGCAAGATTGTACCAGCATGATTGAATGATTGTCACTCCAGATTGTCACTATAATGCTTGAACACTATTGTCACTCCAGATTGTACTATCGTGATTGTACCCTTCATTGTCACTTTCATCATTGTCTTCTTTCATATATATTGTCCAGCTATATTTTATTTAACATGATGCTTCTCTTAATTATTTTTTCTGATTGGGACAAGTGCATTGGTAGTGCTCGAACCCCAATCTGTGTTACTTATTATTTTCTTACATGTGGAATGCTAATGATTTGTTGGTTTTAGTCCTAAGTGAAGCCTCCTTTGTGGCACTTGCTCTTTCCGGGGTCTGATCCAGCTGGTTTTGTATGGCCAGATACCGGAGCAGCACCAAAGGATCTCCCTGCTTTCCAGCCCGATGGTGGTCACCAGGCGTAACCAGGGCATCGAGTGGGTTTCTTTTGTTCTTCTACTGTAATATTGTAAATTATTCTTTTGAGGCGTTTAGCCGACGAGCAAGTGTTAGCTCGATTGTACTTACTTACTGTCTGCCTACGGGCTGTAACATGATTGACAAGCCCCGGGGGTTGATCCTGTATGACTGAACTCTTGCTAGTCCTTACATTTTGTACGACTAGCTTCATGACCATCTGATATGTAATATTTGGGACGCCTTATATTTATTTATTTGATGCTCTGACATCTTGTGATTATTACTAGTTGGTTGAGATTGAGACAATAGGCTATTTTATGACCTTAAGAGACTGATGGCTTGTAGATAAACCCTCACATATCTAGACAGCCGTGACCGTATGGTGAGATGGATTCTATTTCATCATACGTAGCTGGCTATGTCCGCCCCCGCTCTCCAGTATTCTGGTTCTGGGGCGTGACAGTTTGTGATCCTTCAGTTTTTGGTTATCTTATTGATGATCCACATGCACAACGATACTTTGGCCCTGCTGTTGCTATGTTTAATTCAACCTAGTCTGTTGAGACTAGTGAGGCTTCTAGGGCCATGGGAGACGATGATGATAAGGATGATGATGAGTGATGCAGTGATCAGCTGTTTTAGTCTTTAGTTTGTTTTAGCTACCAGATGAGATTTTTTTCTATTAGTCATGCTTTGCTTGTAATCAGCACTTATGTTTACCAGACATTTCTATGCTACATAGTATTACTTTTGAGATATGTTTTGATATTTCTTTATTTTTTAGCAGTTATTATCGGTTATTTTTCTGTTTTCTACTCCATTTTATTAAATGATAATGTGGGAGAAAACTGATACTCTGATAGATCGGATATTGTACTATACTCTTTACTCTGATATTCCCTAATATATAAATTTTTGTTATTGATAATATTTGTTGCTCTGAGTACTTGTTGAGATGTTTATTAGATTTTTGCTGAGATACTTCATTGAGGGGGAGCTGCTTCACATCCTAGCAATAATACCTTGATGATTCTGCTTCCAATGTACTTTCTATTTTTTGTATCAGTCGTAGTTTTGTAAATTATCAAAATGGGGGAGATTGTTGACCAATCCGGTCATAGTCAACTTGACTTCAATAATTAACATAAACTTCGAGTCGATACATGAAATATAAGACTCAGAAGAATGCATTAAATCAACTCAGAAGGGATGAATCAGTCGAGTCAATTTTATTTTTATTCTATATTTTTCATGTAATGTCCCAGTCCAAAAATACGTAGGACCATGATACGTAAACATGACATCTACGTATCAAGTGGACTCCAGCCCAACTCGAATACATATAAGCTGTATAGAGGTCAAATTTTGTTATATCTAGCAAGTCCAACTATATCTCAATCCACAGGATATCATCTCAAGTAGGAACCAAGTGTACCATTGTTGATCATACAGTAATACACTGATTCCACAAGAATAAAATACAAAGAAAAATATTATATAATAAAGTTGGTCGAACCTTAATACAACTGTCTGAACAAGCTTATAACAAAGAAGTAAAGCTTATGAAACTAGGCTATATCAGCAGAATAATCAATGATAATAAAACATGTTAATGGAGGAATATGATGAATACAACTACTAATATACCTGAAATCCTGAAGAGGTAATCGTCAATAACTAACTATTCTATAAAGCTAGTTCAGCAACAACCAGGAAAGATCATCATATCCTAATGGGACATAGCAAGGTACATAATATACATGCCAATTAACAATAAAAAGAGTATCTATATAATGAAGGGTAACTACTGTAATGCCCCGTACTGCACGGTGAATTACGATGAGTCGTTGACTTGAAGATTTAAGTTGACCCGAGAAAGTATCAATGTGAATCAATGCAAGTGCTAAGTTGACGTGAAGAGATGATAAGTTTGATTCTAACAAGTATTTATTTTAGTGGTTTTATGTGCAGGCTAAGCTTTTACGCTAAATTATAAGAGGTCGATCTTTTGCCTAGTTTGCAATGGAGTCTGCCGAAACCAAAGCATCCCCTTGTAATGGACTGAGGTATGGGCACAGTATGTCGAATCAATCGAGTAGTTCAACAGAGCACGAAGTGCTCGAATGGCTAAGTCAAAAGAGTTGTCGTGCAACTAAGTTAAAGAATCGAGCCACATAGGCTCGGCGAAATGACAAGGCGTATCGACATAAGGTGGTAGGACTTTGACCCTTCTTTCCTACTCCATCACACCTAATTAAACTATACCTTTGAATACTAAGTTAAACGATCGAGTCCACTGGCGTAGCTCGAATGAGAGAATTTATAGTACATGTCGAACACTAAGAACGTTAAGGCAAAACGTGCACCAAGTGCACGAATCAAAATGGAAAATAAAATAACTGTATCGACAAGTGCATCAAATGCACAAGTCATGAAAAATTGAATAATTGAATCAAAACGTGCCTCAAGGCATGAGTCGTAGAACATCTATCAAAGGCTTTGATTCGTGCACAAGTTAGAAGGCTGGAACATTGAAAGACTATATCGACGTGAGTGCCTTAGTGCACGAGCTATGAAACATTGAATACTCTATCGATGCATGCCTTAGTGCACGAGTCGAAGGAAAAGAACATTGTAGAAACATGAAAAATACGGAGTTCATGCAGATTACAAATTGCCACATAGATACTTCGGGCCAATCAGGCTCGCATGAAGGACAGTCGCATAACTGTTCAAAACTGCATGTGGCCCATCGATGAACAGCTGTAGAAGAAAAATATGTGACCAAGGAGGAACAGTTCGACTAACAAAGATGACAAGTACTGGCAAAAGCATGACAGTTCTGACACTTTGACAAAAAAGACAAGACGTGAGACGTCGCCCAAAAGCAGGGTTCGTACGCCTCCATACGGCCAAAGGAGCGTCATCCAAGCAGCATTAAACTCATGCGGCCCAGCTTGTGCGGCCCCAAAGATTCCAAACTCCATGCAACTGTGATTCGGGCCGCATGAGTCTCATGCGACCCCATAAGATCAAAGACTGAGAACACCATACGCAATGGGACACGTGGCAATCTGACCGATTCCTTAACCACCCAGATTTGCTACAACAAAATCCCAACAAACCGACAGATGGCAGCCCGAGAGCGGGTCTTTGTGGTCCAACCAGCCACGTGGCAGCAAACCGACCATACGGCTCAAAATCCATCATATTATAAATAGCAGGGTGCCACTCCCCTGCAATGGCTAGCAACCTTCAAGAGAAAAGCAATATCTTCACGAGCTAGAGACTGTATCAGATAGTCCACGGAGTAAGACAGAGTTTATAGCACTTTCCCGAGCCTCCATCGTCACCCCCCAGAATCAAAACCAAACAATTGTACTTAGATTATTTCCTAGGCTTTCTTTCTAGGCTCTTCTTTGTACAAGCGAGTTTACAATCAATTTCAGTGTTCTGTAATACCTGTTGTTGATTTTCAGGGCAAATACGATGGCGACTCTGTTGGGGACATCCTTCTCTTTCGATAAGAAGTTGGTGACACAATCTGACGCGTCCAAGCTCGGCTCTACATAGCAGATGCTTATGGTCCGCTTCGACCAACAAGCCTTCGAAGAATTGCTCTCTGAAGGGAGCGCCAGACCGTCTCAGAAGTGAGCCAACCCGAAGAGCACTCGCAAGGCGTCGGTGCACAAAATTGTTGCCTCCGACCAAGTTCCCGAAGAAGCTCCTTCTGCAGCCCAAGATGGTGACCCGAACTCTCGGGTGGCTTTGTTTCCGACCGCAGAGGACCCCACTGTCCCCAAATCCAGCAGAGAAAAATACTACGATGCTGAGTTTTTAGGGGCACAAGGGAACTCCATACGGACAAAAAGGTGGCCGCAGAGAGGAGATGGGCAGTCCGTCCATGCAACAGCCAACTCTGGCCGCAGGCAAACAACTCATGCGGCAGCCAACTCCCGCCGCAAGAAGATGATTCATACGACAACCAGCTCTAGCCACAAGAAGATAGGTCGTGCAACGACCAATCCTGCCTATAAACAGGACGTCTCATGCAGTCCTGTCTGAAGCTCTGTGTTCGACCGCCTCTCATGCGGGCCCGACAACATGTGGTCCATTAAAGAAGCGGGATGTATCAGTCTGGACTCATTTTACTATGCGCCTTCGGGCGCTAAGTCAAAAAGGTCTAGGGCAGTGCGGGCTCAACCAGCCCAGTCAACTGTCCAAGTTGCTGACTGTCAATGGGCCCCGTTAACCGCTATACGGGCTCCTGATGGAAAGTCTCCATCTAAAGATCCAGAGCAAGTGCTTTTACTAGTCACGGATCAGGGAGCAAACATGATGCCTAAGCACCCCTATGCTCGGGATTCCCGAGTTCATAAGTTTGGTGCAAAGGCAGAGGATCTTCCTACCGACTTACGTGACGTGATTTCTCACAAGCGCAAGAAGGCAGCGTCAGCATGCAGCGAGTCCCTCTCGGGGCGTCGTTGCACTCAGGTCATCATCAACTGTTGTTGCAACAAATCAGCAGTACCTGAAGATCGACAGTCAGTTTTCCAGCGACTGCAGCAGCCAGCACCTGTCCGACAGGTGCAAATTCTAGGGGACGAAGAGTTTTCTTTCGCCTCCTGTAACTCAACTCAAAAAAATTCCTCCTGGCAAGGGAGAAAAGAAGACAGGCTCTTCCAGTCCGGCCATCTCGGCCAGTAGTGCAAGAAGACCCCCATATGGGGGTTTTCTTCAACTACAGGGGGTGTCTATTTAGACACTCGATCCAAGAAGAAGCTTCTGGCACTCGGGGGTGCACCTCCAGCCACCTTGAGAGTAGATGAAGCTGGAGGTAGCAGCCCCCTCAATGTATGCAATAACCTGGTGTACCAAGAGCACGCACAGGGGGTAGAGATCCCCTAGAACTCTGTAACAGAACTAGATTTCCCTGAGGGCTACCTCCCTCACCAAGATGATGCGGCTTCCCGCACAGGATTAGTACCCCTGTCGAGTCTGACGAAGATGATATTCCGATATTTCCTGACGATTTCTCTATACAAGGGTACGGTACCGAGAGTACCTCTGCCATAATACCTTCCACCTCTACCCACGTGAGGACAGTCTTTATGACTGACGACGATCATGAAGCACCTTTCGACCGACAACGGCTAGAAGTGCTCGAAGCCATGCTCATTTCCTTAGTCAAGTCGATGGACGAGATCAAAACCACCTTTCCAGCTCAACCAGCGAGGACGCCCGAACAAACAAGCTTGGGACCCACCGTCAACGCGGACTCCAATACGACCGCCCCACCTTTGGGTAATGATCCCGTAGCACCATCCGTTCCTTCAGCTGCAGATGAAGCCAAGAAGGCTAGAAGGGAAGTCCAGAAGCTTCGGGCGATGTTCAATGCCCGAGACTCCTCCTGGGATCTCAGAATACGGCAGCCATATCCAGTCGCATGGAGGGATGTACCTTTTTACCGCGGTACAAGCCGTTCCATATCGATTCTTATGATGGAAAGACCTCTGCTAGTCGGTACATGACTTACTTTGAAGTCACCACCGACCACTTGCCGTATAGTGACGCCATCCTCACACGATTATTCATCGGAGCCTTGGAAGGGATCGCGTTCGACTGGTACCGCAATCTTTCCACAACTGTATCCATTCTTTCGACGGCTTCAAGTCTATATTCCTGGAGAGATTCTACGAAGTGGGGCATGACGTGACAATGTCATCTCTCATGGATGTCGTTCAGGGATAATGGGAGCTGACGAGGAACTATATCGAGCAGTTTCGCCAAACCGCGATGAGATTTCCTCAGGACAATCCCGAGATTTCCCTAATTAAAATCTGTCAGAATAAGCTGCTCCCTGCAATTAGCCTCCAGATGGGAGACGATCAGTTCAGAGACTGGACGACTTTCATCATAAGTGCTACCAACGCGGAGGCAAAATTGAAGAAGGCTCGCCAGCTGGGGTTACACATCCCAGACGGAGAAGATAAGGGCAGACGTCCTGGTCCCGCCTCCAGTAACAACAACAGTGGCACCACCATCAACCGAGACAACAAGGGCAAACAGGCCATGGTCACTGATGCGACTCAGATGCCTGAGCAAAAACAGGTAGAAGGTCAGTGGCCCAAGATCAACTACTCATTCGAAGATAGTCATGTCAAACCTATCTTCGATATGCTCTTGCAAGGGGGTAGGATCCAGCTCCCACCACCAAGACGTGAGCCCCGAGCAGCAGAAATGGAGGACCCGAAGTACTGTCACTTCTACCGCTATGTCCATCACACCACTTATGATTTCTTCCAATTGAAGCGGTATATTCAGAGTCTTATCGACTCAAAAGCTCTGTCGATAGACTTTGAAGAGGTTACCATAGCGGCGAATATGGTATCTATTCAGTTCGACGATTTTCCTCCGACAAGCACTCCAGACGAGGTCATACCTGTCCCTCGGGCAACGATAGAGGTTACTAATCTTCCACCCGTCTGGAGCCAAACATCTGGAATAGTACCTCTCACCACATATTGAGGAGAGATCATGTGGGTACATCCAGACTTGGTGCCCAAAGTTATCCAGGGGTGTCATCTCCTACCAGCAAGAAAAAGGGCAGGAAGTCTAGCGCCTGCCACACAATTTTAGCCGAAGCTGAAGAAGCTGCAGATGTTGCTACCCGGTCTGGAGCACAAGTCCAGCCCGCACGGGATAATCCAGCCGAAGATCCTCAGCCGACAATGTTGCCTCCCTCTGATATTTTAAGCCCATTTCAGCCTCCACTGGCGGACAAAGCCAAGACAAAGGAAACCCTCTTTGATAGGCCACTCCATAATAATGTACCTCAGGGACTGGAGAGACCTTACAACTTTGACATATTAGCACAATTGGCTAATACGCCAGCAAAGTTGTCGCTATATGAGCTCCTAAGGCTCTCCAAGGATCTTCGTGTCGCATTAAGCGAAGCACTCCAGAATGCCGATGTCTACTTAGCCCAGGTCAAACCTCCAGGGGAAGATCCGCCAGCAGATCTACAAGATGGCGGTAGCACAGATGTAATACCCGACATCGCATTTACTCTGCAGGACATGTTGATTAAGACTAACTTGCATGATCGCCCCATATACTACACTGGATACATCGACGACATCAAGGTGGATCGGATGCATATCGACCCGGGATCGTTAATATGCATTATCCTGAAAAGCCTGCTCCAACTTCTTAGCATCCCTAAGCACCGGCTAGCAGCAACCAACATAGCCATTAGCGGGTTTAACACAGGAAGAAGCAATCCCCTAGGGAAAATCCGGTTGAAGTGCCAGATTGGTGACTTGAGGACGGAAGTTCCCTGCTACGTCATAGATGCAGACACCTCCTACAATATCCTCCTGGGACGTCCGTGGATACATGACTATATGATCGTGCCATCTACCCTTCACCAGTGTTTCAAATATGTCAGTAAACACGATTCCGTGAAGATCGAATTCGGTGACATTGACCCCTTCAAAGGGGTTAAATCTTATTACTCATCAGAGACATGTCTATATGACGAATCCAGGAAACACATAACGGACGAGCTGGAGGCCATTACGGGGCCAGAAGAATCCTTGAGAATCCGTCTCCAACCTCACAAACTGGGCAGGGCTGCACCCCTTATCGCAACCAGACATAAGGAGGTGCTCAATTCTTCTGTCTTACCGGCGTAGTCGGAGCCAATGATCATTCGTCTCCCGAGATCCAGCTAAGAGCCAAAACCTGCTTTAGGACCAATGGTGGTCTGGCAGCCAAGGTCCGATCAAAGGCAACAGGAAAATGCGAAGCCCTCAGTAGCACCGATGGTAATCCGATTGCCAAAATCTGCTCCAAGGCGACCAGAATACACAAAATCCCTTGCCGAGCTGATGGTCATCCATCTTCCCAAGACGAGCCAGCAGCCAAGTGTTGATCCAACACTCCCAGGCAGGTCAATGCCTCAAGTAGAACCCTTGGTGGTCAAGTTACCCAAGATAGCGGCCCAAATTCTGAGCTCGCAGGGGGTAGCCGAGGAAGACGGAGAACTCACCAAATATGTGGTTACACAGGCGGATAGCCCCTCTCCTGATGATGTAATCCCGATGGACAAGATTCCTTATTTTATCAATAAGAGGCTGCCGTTAGACTATTCTGAGTATGATAAGCCTAATCTAACATATGTCGCACGGGACTGTCTGGACGTTAGCCTGCACACACAGGTGACAGTTGTCTATACCCCAAATCGACTTGCTTCCATAAAAGGTGCTTACTTCCCAGTCTCAGACAAAAGAGGATGGGATCACACAATCATCTTTGTCCAAAAAAAAGGTCCTCAATCATTCACGCCACAAGAGTCCGACCTTGGACCCGAGACTGGAAGACTACCGCTCTACTTATATAGTCCTCAAGCCAAGTACTTCATGCAAAAGCAGGGGTACTACATGGAGACTACTCCGGGTCTTAATTAGGGCAATGGTCGACGATTGCCTCTACAGCCACCAGTACCGGTAGGGAAGCCTCAGGATCATTATCACAAATCCAGACGTGGCCTCGGGTATGTTACTCCACCCACAACACCCGAAAGTTCTGATGAAGAATGCGAGTGGCACTCCCATTCGTCCGAGTCACCTACTTACGACTCCGATAGCAGTATTGGAGATATATTCAGACAGTCATTATCTGCCAACATGACATCCACTGATGTCGAAGAAGAAGACGAAGACCTACTTGAACCTCTGGAGTTGGAGCCGTGGGTCCAGCAACTAGATGCACAATAGGAGAAATACTTCGAACTTCATGATCCTTCCACTGAAGATGAGGTTATGCAAGTCAACCTCGGCGATGAATCCTCTCCAAAGCCAATCATCGTCAGTAAAAGTCTGACAAACGACGAGCGAGAGTCGTTGTTACAACTCGTCAGAGAATACATCGACGTCTTTGCCTGGAGCTATGAAGACATGCCAGGGCTGAACCCCGAAATTGCACTCCATAAGCTTAATATCTATCCGGACGCAAAACCAGTCAAGCAACAGCAACGGCAATTTCATCCAGATGTTATGAATTCCATCGAGGCGGAAGTAAAAAAGCTTATAGCTAGCGGTTTCATTCGTGAAGAGCAGCACCCAAACTGGGTAGCCAACGTGGTGCCAGTCATCAAGAAGAACGGAAAAATCTAAATCTGTATTGATTTTTGTAATCTCAATACGGCATGTCGTAAGGATGAATTTCCTCTTCCGATCACCAATATGATGATCGATAATACGTGCGGCTTTGAGCGTACGTCCTTTATGGATGGCTTTTCGGGATACAATCAAATCAAGATGGCTCCCGATGATGAGAAGCATACATCATTCCGTACGTCGATCGGCGTATATTGTTATACGGTCATGCCCTTCGGCCTGAAGAATGCCGGTGTAACATATCAACGGGCTATGAGTGTCATCTTCAGAGATCATTTGTGCAAGACGGTGGAGTGTTACGTAGATGACATCGCCATCAAGAGCCGCTCCAAAAGCGATCATTTACATGACTTGAGAACAGTGTTCGTCCTCATGCGGACACACAACCTGAAGATGAATCCCACCAAGTCTTTTCTGGAGGTGTCCAGTAGAAAGTTCTTGGGCTTCGTCATTACTTCTCGCGGCATTCACATAGATCCCGACAAGACAAAAGCAATCTTGGAGATGAATCCACCAAAGAACCTCTGCAAACTCTGCGGCCTTCAGGAAAAACTAGCCTATATCAGGAGGTTTATATCTAACCTCTCGGGGCGATGCCAACCCTTCACTCAACTCATGAAGAAAGGTGTCTCCTTTGTATGGAACGAGGAATGTCAGTGTGCCTTTGACGATATTAAGGAGTACCTGATGAATCCGCCAGTTCTCGTAGCCTCGGTCGCCGGAAGGCCCTTCCTGCTCTATGTACGGGCGATAGAACATTCTCTCGACGCTCTGCTAGCCTAAAATAATGATGCAGGACACGAACAAGCCATTTACTATCCCAGCCGGATGATGGTAGGACCTGAACATAGGTACACTATCGTGGAGAAGGAGTGCCTCGCCCTAGTGTTCGCTATTCAGAAAATACGACACTATGTGACAGGGCAGACCATCCATGTGATTTCGTGAGTCAACCCCCTCAGGGTTCTCATGACCAAGCCAGGAGCACTCAGTTTTCGTCTAGCCACCTGGGCGATACTACTATCCCTTTATGATATGGTTTTTGTTCCGTAGAAAGCTATCAAGGGTCAAGCCCTTGCTTACTTTCTAGCAGCCCATCCAGGCTCAGAAATAGCCAAAATTTACGAAGAAATTCTCGATGAAGTCGTCGCCTCGAACATGGCTTCACACGACGCCATTTGGCAGATGTTCTTCGACGGTGCTTCGAGAATGGGGCCACAAGGTGATATCATCGCTGGATCAGAGTGGTATTAATTTTCCCCTCCGGACTAGTAGTCAATCGGGCGTATTCTCTTACAGAACCCTGTTCGAACAACGTAGCTGAATATAACGCTCTAGTCATTGGACTCCAACTCGCGAAAGAAGTGAGAACCAGATACCTGGAAGCTTATGGTGACTCATAATTGGTTGTTAACCAGATCCGAGGTTCATACGAAGTTCACAATGAGGACCTGATTCCCTATTATCAGACAGCAATGGCCATCATTACAACCTTGGAGGGATTCTTTATAGAGCACGTTCCTAGACTTCAAAACATCGAAGCTGATGCCCTAGCCGGCCTTGCCGCTTCCTTGGCACTCCCAAATAATGCTCATCATCTAGTCGACGTAATAGGCCATGAACTGGTCTGTCCTAGGAACAATCTTCAACTGAGTATGAGTTACTCCGCCCAGATAACCAACGACGTACAAGACTGGAGACGTCCGCTCATCGACTTTGCGGTCTATGGAATTCTGCCAGAGAATGTGAAGGAAGCTACATCAATCAGGAGACGCTCCCTCAGATTCTTCTATGATACCGAGACGAAAATGTTATATCGGCGATCCTATGATGGGCTACTACTAAGATGCCTGTCAAATGCAGAAGCTAAAGAAGCCCTACGTGAAGCTCATGACGGTACTTGTGGGGCTCACCAACCTGGTCCAAAATTATAAGATCGCCTTCGTCAGATGGGTTATTACTTGCCCACAATAGTCGCAGATGCAGTTGATTATGCAAAGAAGTGCAAGGCTTGCCATATCCATGTAGATTTCATACACCTGTCATCTGAATTCTTGCACCCAACAGTAGCCTCTTGGCCATTCGAAATATGGGCAATAGACGTCATTGGGCCAATTACCCCGCCATCGTCTAGAGGGCATCGGTTTATACTTACAATCATCGATTACTTCTCCAAATGGACAGAAGCTGTTCCATTGGCAAAGATCAAGACATCGAACGTAATCAGCTGCATAAAATATTACGTCATCTATCGTTTTGGACTACCCCGGAGGATTATCTACGACAATGGTCCGCAGTTCGTGAGCCACGCTTTCTATCGATTTTGTGATAAGAATCTAATCCAGAACATGGCCTCGACAGCATATAATCCCTCGGCCAATGGTCTGGTGTAGGAGCGTAAAAAGTACTTCATAGACCAAGTCAAAAAAGTTGAGAACTTTACGCAATTCAAACTGAGTCAAACTCAGACTTTACGCGAGCTTCTTTACGCGAGAAGCTTTTACGCGAGAGCTATCCTCCACTTTTACGCGTGGGCGACAGACTGTCAGGTCGTATTTAATGCGAGTGATTTGATCTAACAGAATGATTTTCTGACAGCAGTACACAGAAGACGAGGAGATCTTTTCACCAAATCCAACGCTTGTCGTTTAGTGTGCAGATGAGCTACTTTACGCTCAGAAGACAGCTTCTTTTACGCACGAAAGCTATTCGAGCTTTTTACCCTTAAGGCTTCTTATGGGTGTAAAGTTTATTTGACCTAATTTTACGCTCAAGGCTACTTTTCAGCCACTTTACGCGGGAAGTTTATTTTGGGCTATTTTATGCCCAGTCTACTACTTTACGTAGGAAGTGTATTTTGGGTCATTTTTACGCCCGATCTTTCCTGGCTACATGAGAACGTGGTTTGCTTACGTGGCTTTCATGCCACATTATTGAGGAACGTGTGTACGTGCTCTTCCCATTTTATTGAAGTAGTGGGACACGTGTCACCATGCGTAGAGATCAAAACTCTACATGGGACACGTGTCAACATGCGTAGAGGATGATTTGCATCATGGGTGACAGTTACTCTCGTAGAGACCCAATTTTGTTGCTTTTTACGCACGAAGGGTCAAGTCTATAAATAGACTTAATTTCACATAGACAGCATCAAGAGATCAATAGAGAGACAGGAGAGGAGATTCTGAGAAAACTCATACTTCCAAAGTGATATTCCCAGAAGCATTTCTTCCACTTTTTCTCAAGAACAGGGTGAAGCAAAGCAGGAAAGCATTCGACTGTGCCATCAGTGCCATTGCTCGATACCTTTCCGGTGAATTAGTTCTTCCGATTGTTCGTCTTCTTCAAGCAGTTTTCTTCATCATCATCATATGGTCCAAGGAACAAAGTGATCGCTCTCAGATCAGACTTCCATAGCAATACTTCCCAGAATAATTTGTACTTTTGTACTTTTTTCTCGTTTTCTTTCAAAAGCTAATTTTAGGCATTTTGTTAAGTGAAACAAAATGGCGACTCTGCTGGGGACGACCTTCTCCTCTGACGAGAAGGCAATTGCTCAATATGATGATGTGTCGGTCAGATCGACAAAGAAGACTCTGGTTGTGCACTTCGACCAGAAGACTCTGGTTGTGCACTTCGACCAGACTACCTACGAAGAAATGCTCCGAACTGGGGCTAGTACTCGCTGCTCCAATGTTCAGAAATTGTGAAAGGCACAAAAAGTTTGGATTCCTAAGTCCAAAGCATCCTCGGATCTCCCTGCTGTCTCTGAAGGCAAAGTAATCCTTCCTACTCCTGTTGTGGAGGCTCCCGTCTGTGACGAGGCAGTCTCTACTTCGGTGATACGCCCTGGGCATAAAAATTAGTCTTCCGTCTGTGATGTGGTAGACTCTCAAGTTTTACGCTCTGCGCAAAAAATCAAATATTATGCTCTGTGCGTAAAAAGCAGTCTCCCGTTTGTGACATGGTAGACACACAAGTTTTATGCTCTGCGCGTAAAAATCAGTCTTCCATCCGTGACGTGGTAGACACTCAAACTTTACGCTCTACGCGTAAAGGAAAATCTTCCGTCTGTGATGTGGCAGATATTCATGTTTTACGCTCTACGCGTAAAGGTAAATCTCCTGTCTGTGACAGCGTAGATAAAGTTCACAATGATGCCTTTGCATCTAAAGTGAATTTACCTGCACGTATGCAGCGTAAAAACATAGTTGGCAAAACTTCTGTTTTCAACCAACAACCTTCTTACACTGCTTTACGCAAGGTACCAAACCTTCAAATTATGCGTAATACTGATGGAGTCCTTTGTGCACAAAAATCGTAAGATTTACGCACGCAACTTCAAGCGCATAAAAATATGCAGTTTGGATCTGCTAATGCAGCCAATAATCTTCTTTATACACAAGGGACTAAACCTTTGTCAGTCCCAAATGTAATAAAAAAGACTACTCCCTCTACCCCTTCTGATTTACGCGAGTTACTCGTACAAAAGCGTAAAAACAGAAAATCTCCTCTGACACTCCCCAAAGAAGATCATCATTGTGAGTGTCACCAGATTGTAATCAAGTGTTGCTGTTTGACTTCTAAACGGTCAATTTTTGATCGGTTAAGCTTCAATGCGCCTCAGCTACAAACTGATGATCAAGAACATGAGTTATCATATGCATCAGTCAATATGGCATCTCATACCAATAGAGGATGACGTCCAAGACGCAACTCGTCCCAGACTCCTGGTCAACAACAGTTCAACCAACTTCTTGATACTTTTGAAGAGGTATATCAGCATACATGGTCAAGAAGTCAAAGACAGTTGCAGCCCTCAAATTCAGAAGCTGGGGGTACCCAGTCTTTTGAGTCAGAAACTGATAGTGTCGATTCATACCTCTATACCAATCCCTCTATATGTTCAAGGGAGGTTGAATCCTATACTATTGGAGATGAACCGAAGACGTCATCTTCTAATACAGAACAGCATCTCTCTGCCGTTGAGCAATCACTGAAAGACATGCTTACCATGATGCAAAGCATGCATCAAATAATAATGACTCAGCAAACTGCTCAGCCGGCAGTAGTAATACCGGTACAGGTAGCAGCATAAACTCAAGATAGTTAAAGGGTTGATATACCTTTGAATAATCTTAATCAAGAGCCTGCTGTCAATCAGAATTCTGCATCTCCAAATCCTGTCATTCCAGAAGATGTGCCACCTCCAGTGCGGGTTACGGTACATCCAACAACTATTTAATCGAATGTGCTTCCTCAAACTAGTGAAGCTATTCAAGCAGTGCTTGAGCTCAAGACACAGTTTGAAGTTCTGAAGCACAAGGATCAGCTCCAGAGGTTAGGGATTAAGCAACCTTATCCTCCTTATTGGAATGACGTACCCTTTTCTCCAAAATTCAAGCCACAATCGATGGTGTTATTTGATGGAAAGGCTTCTCCCAGTCAGTATATTAATTATTTTGATATTATGACTGTACATCTGCAGAAGAATGATGCTCTTCTCATTCGAGTTTTTATCGGGTGCCTGACGGGTTCAGCTTACGACTGGTACCGTAGTCTACCCGACAATTACATTTCGTCTTTTGACGAATTTAAAGCAATGTTTCTCTCCCGCTTCTATGAGTGAGGAATGGACATGAATATGTCTTCCCTAATAAAAATCAAACAAAAGGAGAAGGAAGATACTCGGACGTTCATCGAACATTTTCGACAAGCTACTTTGAAGATGCCTCCTGGTATACCAGATTCAGCATTGATTGATACGTACAAAATGAATCTGCGATAATCCATTGCTGTCTTTACGGGCTCCCAATTCACAGATTGGGCCTCATTCATTATAGCAGCAGTTTCAGCCGAGACCAATGGTAGGTTGGCTCGTAAACACGGGATGATATTTGCCTCAGAGCACAAAGGAAAGAAAGGCTCTTCTGGTAATAATTTTGACAATCGTAATGGGAAAGGGAAGGAAACCCTAGTGGTTAATCTTTCAAAACCCAAAACGACGTCGAATAATTAGGAGTCTTCCAAGCCAAAAGAAGAGTACTCTTTCAATGACAGTGATATCCTAGGAATATTCCAATGTCTGGGAAAGAGTGGCAAACTCCAGATTCCGGAGCCGAAAAGACCTAATGAGATGAATTTGACGGACAATCCCAAGTATTGTATCTATCACAAATACATAAATCATCCTACCAAGGCTTGCTATGTCTTGAAGAAGAAAATCCAGGAGCTGATAGATGCCAATGCCATCGCTTTAACCAACGATGAGCATACGGTCACAACCAATATGATTTCTCTTCAATTTGGAGGTTTTCTTCCACAGCAAGTTCCAGATGGAATTATCCCAATTCCAAAGGCGACGATGAATATTGTGAATATCCCGCCTGCTAGAGAGCAAAATAAAGGACTTTTGCCTCTTACACTAAAAAATGGTGAAATCATGTGGGTACACCCTGATTTAGTACCTGAAATGGAGAATGAAGGTAAAACTTCAAAATCCAAGAAAGGTAAAAAAGTCAAAACCTACAACACGATTTCTCATATTTTAACCCCAAATCATGATGATTTGGATCATTTATGGGGTAGCATTCCTTTGGAGGATAGACTGAGGGGTTTGAATATATACCCTCCAAGCTTGGCTCCTCCTACTAAACTCAAACTTACTTATCAGCAATAGTTAGCTATGAATAGTATCCCTTTATACAGGGCACAACAAATCTTTACTGCTTATGAGAAAGCTCCTATAGGGATTTTTCCTCTTGTCCCGAATACTCCTTCTCCTGTGGCTACAGAGATTTCTATTCCTCTTCCTCCTATGGTTACAGAGGTCTCTATTCCTCCTTCTCATGTGGTTACAGAGGTCTCTGCTTCTTCTTTCTCTGTTGAACTAACTATTAAAAGTTCGCTACCCACTCACTTGTATAGTCAGCAGTCGGTCCATCTCATGAAAAAGATGGACTATGACTTTCAAAAGGCGGAAGGTTTGAATTATGATAAAGGAATGTGACTTCCTTTACAACTTCAAAGTCAAAAATCCACTCTCGGATTGGGTTTTGATGTTCCTCATAAAAATCTTCACAAGAAGAAGACTAACGGAAAGAAGACTAAATCCTGCAATATGGTACTTCATTCTCCTGAGTCCGAAGAAGAAACCTTTGCGGCTACGAGATCTGGGAAAGAGTACCACAAAGATTATGAGGGATCTTCTAAAGAAGCAGAGGACGTTGTTGAAACAATACCAACTCAACCATCTCCTGTTCCTGCTAAACCATCTGTAGTTGAGAAGGGAAAACAGAAAGTAGTACGCTTTGACGTCCCATTGAAATCTGCTTCAAATCAAGGGGTGGTGATGAAGCCCTACAAATTTGATATTCTAGCCCAGTTAGCTAATACTTCGGCTAGACTCTCTATCTTCGAGCTGCTTCGTCTTTCTAAAGAAAGCCGAGAAACTCTGAGTGAAGCTTTGCTACAAGCAGACTCATGCTTAGCTCAACTCAAGAGTTCTAATAATATACCAGTGTCATGCCCACAATGTCATAGTGTGATGGAAGCAATTCCCAATATTACTTTCACACAAGAAGATATATTGTTGAAGCATAATAAGCACGACAGACCTCTGTGCTATACAGGGTATATTTAATCTACTGAAGTTGACAGGATTTACATTGATCCTGGGTCCTCTATTAGCATTATTCTCCAGAGTATGCTACGACCTTTGAGGATTTCTACTAGTGATTTGATCTACACTAGTACCACAATAGTTGGTTTTAACTCTAGAAAGAGTAAACCACTGGAGAAGATTCGTCTGAAGATTCAGATAGGTGATCTTCGAACTATGGCGACCTTCTATGTTATCAACTCAGACGTATCTTACAACATCCTTCTTGGAAGACCGTGGATACATGAGCGTAATATTGTGCCTTCAACTCTCCACCAATGCTTCAAGTATGTTGACTCTCAAGGGGTTGTGAAGACAGAATTTGCATATATCAATCCTTTTAAGGGTGTTAAAGCTTATTTCTCTGATTCAATACTCTACAAACAAGAGCATGTAAAGGAGATATCGGATATGGCCGAAGATCGATCACCTGCAGAAGCGCAATCTGCCAATGAAGATCCTCCGGAAGAGCAACCTTTGAAGATTAAAGTCAAAGGTCGAATCCAACCTCAGTCTGTCAATGATCAACCTCTGATGATCAAGGTTAAAGGAAGAACTCAAGCTTCGTCTGATGAATCAGTGAGTATTCCAGTCAAGAGCCAAGTTCAACCTCTCATGATCAAGGTCAAGGAACGTACTTCTCGTACGAATGATCTAGAACCACCACTGATCATCAACCTTAGCAAGTCTACGCAGAAGACGGATGACAGTCCGTTAATGATCAATCCGAAACGTAGTACTCAACTTATAAATGATGTAAATATTGATCATTCTGTACTTTTTTATATCAATAAAGATTTCCTTTTGGAGTACATGGCTGTCAAATTTATTGAGAGAATAACTTTATCTGCTGATAATCAAGGTCATCAACATAAAAAAGACATAAACACAGAGAAAATCTTATACATTGATCATAAAGAAAATTCTTTTCCTTCTCATGTCGATGTTGGACCTTATGCTCAAAGGTTCCTAACATCTTCTCCCTATCTTCTTCCTATAGCTGCTTCATCACAAGCTTGTGTAACTTATAGACGTCACAAAGAATCTTATTTTGTAATTCCGTCTAATAAAAAAAATAAGCACCAAATTATGTTTGGCCTGGCTAGAAATATCCCTGTTACTCAGACAGACGATCTCAGAGAGAAAGATAAAAGAAGAATCTAAATTGACAAATATAGTCAACAATCTCTTAGACTATGCCAGGTCTCAATCAAGGCAAAGGTAGACGGTTACCATTATATGGTGATCCATTTTACCAGAAAACCTGTCATGGGTTGAGATACGATCCATCCTACATTTTTAACGAAGATATACAAGAAGAATTTTCTTCCAATTCTTTATAATCCTCAAATTCTGAAGAAGTCCAGTTCATCGAATCTGATACATCCCATATGTACAAAGAAGATATGGAAGAACAATGTTCTTCCAGTTTTTTACAATCCTTATATTCTGGAAGAGACTATTATAATGAATCTGAGTGCGTATTCTCAGTCAACATGGTTCAAACTGATAGTAAATCTGAGCCATTTGAAAATGACCCTTAGGCACAATAAATGGACACTCAATGGGAGCTTCGTTTTGAACAGCGACAGCCACCTACAGAGGATGAGATTGTTCAGATTGATGTTGGAGACGGAACTACGTCCAAGGCAATATTCATCAGTAAAAATCTTTCCAAAGATGAAAAAGAAGAGTTGATACAACTGATTAAAGAATATTTTGATATCTTTGCATGGAGTTATGAGGATATGCCGGGTCTAGATCCTAAAGTTGCTACTCATAAACTCAATATTCTTCCTAATACCAAGCCTGTAAAATAACAGCAGTGGCATTTTTGACCAGATATGATGGATGCAATTGAAGCAAAAGTCAAAAAGCTGATTACATGTGGTTTTGTTCGTGAAGAACAACACCCAGACTGGGTTGCCAACATTGTTCCTGTTATGAAGAAGAACGGAAAAGTCCGAGTTTGCATAGATTTTTGGGATCTTAATACAGCTTGTCCAAAGGACAAATTTCAACTTCCGACTACGATGTCATGATAGACAATACATGTGGTTTTGAACGCATGTCTTTCATGGACAGATTTTCAGGATACAATCAAATTAAGATGCGTCTGGGCGATGAGAAGCATACTACTTTTTGTACACCCCTTGGGGTTTACTGCTATACGGTTATGCCGTTCGGTCTGAAAAATGTTGGTGCTACGTATTAACGGGCTATGAGCAACATCTTTCAAGAACATCTACGAAAAGTAGTTGAATGTTATGTAGATGACATTGCTGTCAAAAGTCGATTAAAAGATGATCACATTCAAGACTTGAAGATAGTATTTGAGTTGATGCGTCAACATCAACTGAAGATGAACCCTACTAAGTCTTTCTTAGGGGTTTCCAGTGGCAAATTTTTGGGATTTGTCATCACTTCTCAGGGTATCCATGTTGATCCTGATAAAATCAAAGCAATTCTTGAAATGTGTCCTCCACGCAATCTAAAAGTACTCCGTGGTTTCCAAGGTCGTATTACTTATATCAGGAGATTTATATCCAATCTTTCTGGGAGATGTCAACCTTTCTTCCGTTTATTAAAGAAAGGTGTATCATTTGTATGGGATAAAGCATGTCAGAAAGCTTTCAATGACATCAAGCAATACCTTACAAATCCACCTGTTCTGGTACCTCCAGTGGTAGGAAGATCATTTTTGCTATATATTCGAGCCTTAGATCATTCACTTGGTGGTCTTCTTGCATAGAAAACTGACAAAGGTCATGAACAAACAATTTATTATCTTAGCCGAATGATGGTCGGAGCTGAACACAGGTATACTCCTGTGGAGAAAGAATGTCTGGCCTTGGTTTTTGATGTTCAAAAGATAAGATATTATGTGTCAGGACAGACTATTCATGTCATATCCAGAATAAATCCTATTCGGGTATTGATGAGAAAATCGAGCATTCTTAATTCCAGGTTAGCCACTTTGGCGATGTTGCTTACTCCTTATGATATGGTCTATGTACCTCAAAAATCAGTGAAGGGTCAAGCATTAGCTAATTTCTTAGCAGCTCACCCTATACCTGAAACATCTAAACTTTACGAGGACATTCCAGATGAAGTTGTGGATTGCAACATGACTCTGAAGGATGACATTTGGCAACTATATTTTGATAGAGCATTACGGGTTGGACTTAAAGGCAATATCGTCTCCGGAGTAGGCATCGTCTTGGTCTCTCCTGACAAAATGGTCATATACCATGCTTATTCTCTTAATGAGCCGTGCTCCAACAATGTGGCAGAATACAATGCTCTGCTAATTGGTCTCCAAGTAGCAAAACAACTGGATATTGAGTTCCTGGAAGTTTATGAAGATTCTCAACTGATTGTTAATCAGGTCAGAGGGACATATGAAGTCAGAAATCCTGACATCATTCCTTATCATCAATTGATAATCGAATTTGTCCTTTCATTCAAAGGATTCTTCATCGAATTCGTACCACGTTCTCAAAATTTGCAAGCTGATGCTCTTGCTAGTTTAGCTGCAGACTTAGTTGTTCCAATTAGAAGATAAAATACCATTACTTTGTTGGATAGAGACTTATTGTGTCAAGAATAACTTGCATATTGAATAGAGTTATACTACAGAATCAAATTCCCAGCAGAGGGATTGGAGAAGTCTATTCATTGATTAAGCAGTCCATGGGATTTTACCTGAAGATCCAAAAAAAGCTGTATCAATCAAGAGACGATCATTTCGATTCTACTATGATTCTTCTCTACATATGTTATATCGTCGTTCATATGATGAACTTTTGCTACGTTGTCTCTCTGAAAGTGAAGCTAAGCAAACACTCCGTGAAGCTCATGATGGTGTTTGTGGTGCTCATCAACCGGGTCCGAAATTACAGGACCGTATTCGAAGAATAGAATATTATTGGCCTTCCATGATAGCAGATACTGTGGATTATGCCAGACGGTATAAAGCGTGTCAGATTTATGCTAATTTTATTCATCAACCATCTGAGTTCCTACATCCTACAACGGCTTCTTGGCCTTTCAAAGCTTGGGGCATGGATATTATTGGTCCTATTAACCCTCCTTCTGTCAAGGGACATCGGTTTATACTGGCTATAACCAATTACTTTTCTAAATGGGCGGAAGCAGGTCCCCTTGCTGAAGTGAAAATATGTAATGTGGTTAGCTTCATTAAATATCATGTCATTTATCGTTTCGGGATTCTCCGAAGGATAATTCATGACAATGGACCACAATTTGCCAGTCAGGCATTTTATCGATTCTGTGATAAGAATCGAATTCAGAATATAGCTTCTACGTCTTATAATCCAGCTGTTAATGGTTTGGCCGAAGCTTTCAATAAGACAATCATTAAACTTCTCAAAAAGTTCGTCTCTTCTAATAAACGTGATTGGAATGAGAAACTTGGAGAATGTTTATGGGCTTACCGAACGACAGTTCGAACTCCTACTGGTTTTACATGATTCTCACTGGTTTATGGATGTGAGGCTGTTCTTCCACTGGAAATTCAGATTCCATCTCTTAGAATAGCCATTGCAAATGAGCTAACTACAAATAATAATGATCGGTTGAGACTTCAAGAACTTGAAGGTCTAGACGAAAAGTGTCTTCAAGGGCAACAACACATTCAGCTATATCAATCCCGCATATCTCGAACTTTCAATCGTAAAGTTAAAGAGAGGGTATTTAAATTCGGTGAGCTAGTTCTAGCTGTTCGAAGACCGATAGTGATGACTCATAAGAGCAAAGGGAAATTCTAAGCAAAATGGGAAGGTCCTTATGTTGTCGAGATGGTATTCTCTAATGGTGCCTATAGATTGTCTAAACCTAATGGAGATTTGCTTATGATGCCGATCAATGGCAAATTCTTGAAAAAATATTATGTTTGAATTTATTCTTTATTCTCCAGCTACCAATGTTTGGTTAAGCTGATTATTGTATTCCTAAAAGAGACTTTTGATCTTCTGTCTTACCAGCTGATTAAAAAGAGAGATTTATTATTTATCATGTTCTCATGACCTCTGAATAAATATTAAGTCTACTTCTTTTCCTATCTATCATGTCCATTTGGCCTCTGAATAGATATTAATCTATTTTTCTTTGAGTTGTTACGATCTGTCACGTTCATATTACCTCTGATAGTGTCGTATACTCTAAACAGAAAAAGAGATTCATTATCTATCATGTCCACATTACCTCTGGATAGATATAATTTATTGAGTTTAGAAAACTTGTCATGTCCATATTACCTCTGATAAGTGTTTTCTATCCCATACCTATTGTTTAATTTCAAAATAAATGGTAGGATCACAAAATAAATATTTTATTCATTTCTTGTAAATATTACAGAATAAAAAAGATAGAAGATTACAAAAGCTCTTTTTGCCTAAGGCGGAGAAGATAAGTCTTCTAGCAGTTTCTGCAGCTCTGCTATACGCTTTTCACGAGAGCTCAATACATTCTTAGTAGCTACGGAGCGTAGAGCTTCGGAAGTATAGATATGAGAAAGTCCAGCAAAAGTGACTATCATCTTATCCTTGGCTTCGTCAAGGGTTTTGATGGTAGCCTCAGCTCCAAAGACTTGTTCTTCCAAAATTGAGCTCTGTGTAAGCTGCTGGTCTCGAGCTACTATCAACTGTTCCCTCTCTGCCTTCAAGCGAGCCAACTCAACTTCGACTTCACGAATTCTATCATTCTGTTGACGAATTCTTATATTCGAAGTTTCATAGGCTTCTCTCTGGATATCCAGCTGGGGCTTCGCTCCAGCCAAAAAAGTTTTTCTTTGGCTACCTTGATGCTGTACTCATGGAGAGCTTCATTAAAAGTAGTCTCCTGAGCTAGGTATTCAGCTGATAAAGCGTCATACTTGCTTTGGATGAGACTTTCAGTAGTTTCGCTTGACAGCCTTAGATATTCTCTAATGTGTTGTTCAAGTTCCTCCACGGTCTTCTCCAATGCCGCTGCTCTCGCTGCATCATTAAACATGACAACATTTCTGATTGTAAGAGAAATAGACGCCTTCAAGCTTTCATAATTGAGGCCCTTATTCAGGACCATTTTGATCAGAGCCGCCAGAGTCTTGTAAAAAGTCTCAGTATGAATCTCAACTAAGAGATTCATTTCTGCGTTTGAGCTCGGTGTAGCAGCAATCTCTACCAAATCTCTTTTCTGAAGAGCAAGAGCAGATATTGTTGCCTTAGTAACAGATTGAGATAAAGCCATTGTTGTCGCTGCTACTATGGCCAACTGATTCCCAGGAGCTTCAGGAACAGTGTCTTCAGCATTTGTTACTCCAGCCGTTTCTGGAGTCGAAAATACTTGAGTTTCGGTGGTGGTAATTAGTGCGGGTGGAATGGTAGTAATGGTAGCTGGCTCCGGTTCAGATATGGTCTCCTCACGAACCTGTGCTGGATCAGTAGCAATAGCAAAGGATGCTACTACAACGTCCCCAGTTTCAGTTGATGATTTGACTATGTCTTCATCACCTTTTTCGACTACTGGTTCTTAAGGCTCTGCTGGATCTTCAAGTATTTCAATTGTAGTGGGTCCTTCTACAACTGCTTCTTCGTTGAAGTCTAATTCTTCCTCAGCAGCCGCTTCATAATCTATAGTGGGTTCTACTGTAGTTTGTTCTTGATCTCCATCCTCAGCAGGAGGAGACAATTCCAGCTGAGCCTGCACTTCAGGCTCTTGTTGAACCTCTGTATCTTCTTCTTCTGAAGAAGAATCCTCTTCCTCAGACTCCGTATTTTCCTCATAAATATCTTCTTGAGGAGAAGGAGGAGCCACATGCTTTGATGTAATGATAACACCTACAAAAATTAAACAAAATAAGTTAATATACAAAAATCATAATTTTGTATGGATTTTGTATAATTTATATTTACCTCGAGTAGGTGTAGGACGTGCCAAGTACGCATCATAGTCTCCATCCCAGTCATCATCTTCAAAGGTAATAAACGGCTCATCCGATGGGATGAACTCTGAATCAACAGTATGTACTGGAGCGACATCCTCAACAACTTGTGCCTTTTGTGGCAAAGTCAAATAAAGTGCTGAGCTGTCGGAGATAGGACCGTCACCGCTTCCATTGATGCTGCTGGTTGAGATGCAGAGTATCCTTCTCCAGGATGAGCTGAAGAAGATGCAATATGTTGCGGCTCCTCGACCGGAGTGTCACTCTCTGGGATAGCGGCTCTTGGTCTAGAAGGCCCTTTGGTGGTAACCTTCTTCTTCTTCTCTGGGAGTGGCTTCTCTGGAAGAGTAACAGCTGTACCTTGCTTCCATTTTCGGGTCTTGCCAATAATGATAGGTTCCGCAGCTTTTTCCTCCATTTTTGTTGGGATTACTTCCAGATACGCATCTGGAACAGCAGCGTCGTCGGGTATGTCTGATGGTACCCGGATTGGTTCTTCGACATTCCCTACTTTGGGCCAACGTAGACTACCTCTCAGGTTGTAGCCATGGGCAAAGGAGCGGAAGGAAGCATAAAAGTGAGCATACGTATGAAGTATACGTAGCTCAGTGTGCTGGTAGCAGTTGATACTTTGAATTTAGCACCGGTATAAGCAGTGCTAAAATATCTCCAGGCTCTCGTATCATCAATTAGCTTCCTATAATGATGGAAGCTAGTGGAGGGATTACCAACATGAAGTTGGTCATATCCAAACTGGCGAGCAAACCGACTTGGTAGATACGGTTCGAACACACAGTCGTCTTTATTTCTGTACATCAGATGGAAAGGTCTGATGCACTATAGCCATCTGAAAACTGGCGCTGCCAATGAAGTCGTCCCTTCTCCTCTGTCTTCAAATTATACGCTGAAGTAGTCGGCTGGAACTTGTGGCCTTGTGCAGAAAAAGTTCCAACCATAAGAATAATTCAATACTGCTCGGGTATCTGCCACTGTCGTGGCAGTCCATGTGGCTTTGTTGAATTTCTGGAGGAAGACCTCTGCATCATCTCCAGGGCTTGGTGGCAACAAATTATAGTTGTGATACAACAGCCAGTCCATCAGGTAAGTATAGGGCATTTCTACCCTAGGGAATACGTTCCGGTGAGGAGCATTGTTGATTAGTTCCTCACCGAAAGTCCTCAAACCTGCGTTTATTCGATACACCATTGTCGATAGCAGGTTAATTCTGACTTTAAATACCAAACGTACTACTGGCCATAGCACATTTCGGTAGATTCTATCAACTGTACCGGTCCCCGGTACAACCCATCTCCTCAACCACAGCGAAAGATAGCCTGCCAGCAAGGCTTTCTTGGAGATCTTCTGGCTGCCATTTCCGAGGAAACTCAAGGCTTCGGTTCCTGTAGGGAACTCCCCAGTCTTGGCGGACAAATATTTGTTCGGGAATTTGTAGCCAACCATCATATCCCGTATTTTATCAGTAGGGATTGTTGAACCAGTGTTGATAGTTGGAGCCTTGTTCTCCTTAAATATTTCTTTATCATCTTTGGATATCTTATCCTTATGGTAAAAGAGATATGTTGTCCACTTGTTGATATACGCCAGATGAGATCCACTTTCATGCATAGTAGTGCAAATCATGTAATGGCACATCAACTCTTCATATACCTCAACCAATTGAGGACTTTTCTCCCTGATTTCCGTTAGTTCTCGGTTAGAGGGAACATACTCTTCATATGGGGCTTCCTCCATTGGTAGCTTAGAGATGAATTGTATCTCGTGGAGTGCGAGACCTATTTTACCTTTTAGGGTCGCAAAAGTTCCTATTGAACTGATATATATCTCCATCAGAGCCAGGAACAAATTACTGTTCGGTGGTATACCCTGATTAGTGGAGGCCACTGTTTCATACAGGCCGATGTCTCTTAGCTCCATCTGAAAGTTTCTCATAATCCAAACATTAATTTGGATCTAGTTCTGGTTAAAAGGAGTTAGCCACCCTGGTAGTCTAGGGTTAGCCTGAGGATATAATACTGCAGCCCTTATGAACTTATTAATGAACATTTGGGTCTGCACTGGCTGAATCAGAGCAGAGTCCTCACTCGGGTGAATCCAGGTAACAGACCAGAAAAATGGACGACACTGCCACTGGGAACACTGACATGATACCCCATATCGTTGGCTCCATCCCTCTTGAAGATGATTCTACCCGGCCTACCATGACTGCTGGGAGTCAGGTTCTACAGCAATTGTCGGGGATGAGTGGCATGGACAAATGTAGACAGGGGATAATCTCTGTCCATGTCGGGGAGATACATCGCCCTCTCTCCAAACTTGAACACCCAAGCCTCCTTCATGGGGTGTGTTTGTGATTTGAAGTCTATCGCATCCCAGAATAAGAAAGCTGGCTTTCCAAATTGTTGGCCATCCAGCGATGTCAACAATTCTCTATTTATCATGGATAACAGCATTCTGTCCCCTTGAGCAGATATCAGCTGTCGTCTCTCTACAGGATATTCCGGATTCGACTGGGGAAACACCACACGGGACAGGTTCTCCAAATAATTTGAGCCCACCATACCAGCTGATGAGCCAAATATTTCTACAAGTGGATGAATTTGTAAATCCACTGCCAAAAAAAAAATCAAGTTAGTGAAAATCTAATTTGAAATGTTTACGCAAATGATTTGGTCTGAGTTTTACGCATAAAGATTAAAGACTCTGACTATGCAAACTTTACGCTTAATAAAGTTGATAAAAACTTTTAAAGTGTAAAAGTTCTTTGTTTTTCACAAAGTCTTTCACTTGTGAATTTTACGCTAGCACATATTGATGCGAGCGTATTGAGAACTTTACGCTGGCACGTGTTGACGTGAGCGTATTTTAATTTTTATGCTGGCATGTGTTGACATGAGCGTATTTTAATTTTTACGATGGCACATGTTCACGTGAGCGTATTCTAATTTTCACGCTGGCACATATTGATGTGAGCGTATTTTAAGATTTACGCTGGCACGTATAGACGTGGGCGTATGTTCTTAATTTTACGCTGACACGTATAACATGGACGTATTTAATTATCTCAGTTTCTACGCTGACACGCATAACGTGGGCGTGAAGTACTTCATAGACCAAGTCAAAGAAGTTGAGAACTTTACGCAATTCAAACTGAGTCAAACTCAGACTTTACGCGAGCTCCTTTACGCGAGAAGCTTTTACGCGAGAGCTATCCTCCACTTTTACGCGTGGGCGACAGACTGTCAGGTCGCATTTAACGCGAGTGATTTGATCTGACAGAATGATTTTCTGACAGCAGTACACAGAAGTCGAGGAGATCTTTTCACCAAACCCAACGCTTGTCGTTTAGTGTACAGATGGGCTACTTTACGCTCAGAAGACAACTTCTTTTACGCACGAAAACTATTCGAGCTTTTTACGCTTAAGGCTTTTTATGGGCGTAAAGTTTACTTGAGCTAATTTTACGCTCAAGGCTACTTTTCAGCCACTTTACGCAGGAGGTTTATTTTGGGCTATTTTACGCCCAGCCTACTACTTTATGCAGGAAGTGTATTTTGGGTCATTTTTACGCCCGATCTTTCCTGGCTACATGAGAACGTGGTTTGCTTACGTGGCTTTCATGCCACACTTATTGAGGAACGTGTGTACGTGCTCTTCCCATTTTGTTGAAGTAGTGGGACACGTGTCACCATGCGTAGAGATCAAAACTCTACATGGGACACGTGTCAATATGCGTAGAGGATGATTTGCATCGAGGGTGACAGTTACTCGCGTAGAGACCCGATTTTGTTGCTTTTTACGCACGAAGGGTCAAGTCTATAAATAGACTTATTTTCACATAGACAGCATCAAGAGATCAATAGAGAGACAGGAGGAGATTCTGAGAAAACTCATACTTCAAGAGTGATATTTTCATAAGCATTTCTTCCACTTTTTCTCAAGAACAGGGTGAAGCAAAGCAGGAAAGCATTCGACTGTGCCATCAGTGCCATTGCTCGATACCTTTCCGGTGACTTAATTCTTCCGATTGTTCGTCTTCTTCAAGCAGTTTTCTTCATCATCATCATATGGTCCAAGGAACAAAGTGATCGCTCTCAGAACAGACTTCCATAGCAATACTTCCCAGAATAATTTATACTTTTGTACTTTTTTCTTGTTTTCTTTCAAAAGCCAATTTTACGCATTTTGTTAAGTGAAACATCTGGCTGAAGCATTCAACAAAACCATAATCAAGCTCCTTAAAAAGTTCGTGTCTGCAAACAAATGCGACTGGAATGAAAAGCTTGGTGAGTGCCTATGGGCGTATCGGACGATGATTCGGACGGCTACAGGAAACACACCGTTCTCCTTGGTCTACGGGAGCGAGGCAGTCCTCCCCTTGGAAACTCAGATCCCCTCACTTCGAGTGGCCCTCACCTACCGATTAACGGCAGATGATAACTACCGTCGACGGCTACAGAAATTAGAAGCATTAGATGAGAAACGTTTACAGGCTCAAAGCATAGAGCTCTACCAAGCGCTCATCTCTCGAGTTTTCAACAAGAAGTCAAGCAGAGGATATTCCAAGTAGGTGATCTTGTCTTGGCCATTTGCAGACCAATGGTCATGACTCACAAGATCCCCGACAAATTCCAGCCTAAGTGGGAGGGTCTATTCGTCATCGAGACAGTATTCTCCAACGGTGCATACCGCCTCCCAAAACAAAATGGAGACTTATTCATGATGCCCATCAACGGCAAGTTCCTCAAGAAATACTATGTCTAAACGACACCTTCCAACTGTCTCTCGGATTGTGAGTTATATACCCATAGGTATCGCTGAACTTATACTCTGACTTCAAATCTCCCAGATTGTTGAGTTACGTACCTTCAGGTACCACTAAACTTACTCTCTGATTACTCTAAATGAATTCTCTTGGTCGTGTCTATGTACCCCCGGTCATAGCTTTTCTACCACCAAGAACTTCCCTCAAAATCAATTGCCCGCACCACTGGTGCGCAGATGGGTAATAGGTCCATACAACCTATCTTAATCTATTACTCGCATTACCAGTACACAAAAAGGATAATAGGTCCACAAAATTCTCCAACGGAAAAAACAACCACGTCCATATTACCTCTGAGTTGTTTTTCCGTCCACCACAAACAAATTACCCAATGCATAGAACTACCATATTGATAGCACCTCTGAGTTGTTCTGTGTATCCCTATCATGCTTACCCCTAACATGTCCTTATTACCTCTGAGTATATAGGCTTTGTTTTGACCCATATTTACCACGTCCTCATTACCTCTGAGTAAATACGTTGGTTTCCTCTCCACTTATTATCAGTACTCGCATCACCAGTACACAAAAATGATGATAAGTCCACAAAAAATTATCCTAATCTATTACTCACACCGTCGGTATACCAAAGAGTAGTAGGTCCACAAAATATCATTCAAATCTATTTGCTCGTATTTCCAGATGCACAAAAGGACAATAGGACCACAAAAATCCTCCAGTGGGATGTCCTTTACAAATGTTGTATTAGGCCCTCTAGTACAAGCACCACAAATTACCACAAATAGGATGGAGTAAACACACTCTGTTTATCCAAATCATTTACATTCACAGGACTATACCTCCAATAAAGGATTGCAAAAATAGCAAAACGTAAGCCACAGCTATAGACAATCAGAAATTCAGAGGCAGATACAAATGTTTAATTACATGTACTTTTAGAAACAACAAGTACATGGTAGCTCATGGATCCCTGCAGTCAAAGATCATAGCCGTGCTGAGGTATGTACCACTCCCTTAGCCATTTTGCATAGGAAAGATCTATCCGACCAGAGTCTTCGACAGGGGTAGTAGGGGTAGAACTCCCGATACTACCACCTTCAGACTTGGGCTCCTCCTTGAGAGCAATCCCCTCCCCGATGGATACCAGTTCTTCTTTCACCTCAAACGGTGACTCTGGTTTGATGAAAGAAGACAGCACCTCCTCCTTCACAGTGGTTGCAGCCTCTAGCACGGATGCTACAAAAAATCAAAGAAGAGGAGATAGTCAGATAACAAAGAACTCTGTTATGCGGCCTAGCCAGTCAGACGGCCCAGCCAAAATAGAACTCGTACAGTCCACAGTTATGAGGCCGACTTCGTGAAGCACTCATGCAGCATTTATACGGCTCAGTCATTATCATGCGGCTCAATCATGAAAAACTCATACGGCCCAGGGCGATCATACGACCTAATCTTACAGTATTTATGCAACCCAACCATAAAGTGCTCATGCGGCACCTATGCGGCTCGGTCGTGAAAAGTATATACATATTCATCTTGAAGAACTCAGCCAGTTCAAGTTCGAATAAGCAGCGGTTATGTGACTCAGTCTATGCAGCCCTATCGTATAAAACACATATGGTCTAGACAAGATAGGACATACATCGACCAAGCAAAGATAGTATATGACAGTCCCACGCACGAAATTTCAGTCAACATCTGCTCACCATCCTTACCCTTAGGAGAAGGTTGCACATCGAAATGAATAGAAGGAGTGCCTACCGCTCTCAACGGAGAAGCAAGTCTCTCCCCTTTGGCCGCCGCACCGACCGACTTAGAAGCTTTTGGAGCCATAGCAGAAAGTATAAGGAGAAGAAGGTGAAAGAGGAAAGACTCTCTCTGAATGACACCTATTTATAGAGTTACTGAAGAAAGACTCTTCAATTCTCAAGATTATTTAAGAAAGGGGTGACGTTTGGGGACTTTATCCCTAGCAAACCGTCGAGCGTCTCTACGATTTTCGAGATCATTAAAGATAGAGCCGACGTTTAGGAACTTTATCCCTAGTAACCATCGGCTTCATCTCAAAAATAGATCCACAACCAAGTCAGGAGAATTAAATACAGCAGTGACAGCTGGCAGACTCTCTGCGGCACAAGGCGTCCCTGCAACTCAAGATTTGTTCTGCGACTCAGGATCCCCCTGTGGCTCAGTATTTCTCTCCAACACAAGTTCGAAAATCACTTCCAGAAAACATGAAGACTCCCCACGGCTTGGCATATTTTTTATGCTTCTTATTCAAAGGATTTTAAATTTGTAATTTAGAAACTTTGAAGGGGGTCTTCTAGAAACATGAAAAATATGAAGTTCATGCGGATTATAAATTGCCGCATAGATACTTCGGGCCAAACAGGCCCGCATGAAGGACAGCCACATAACTGTTCAAAACCGCATGCGGCCCATTGATGAATAGCTGTAGAAGGAAAATATACGACCAAGGAGGAGCAGTTAGACTGACAAAGCTGACAAGTACTGGCAAAAGCATGACAGTTCTGACACTTTGACAAGAAAGATAAGACGTGAGACGTCGCCCAAAAGTAGGGTTCGTACGCCTCTATGCGGCCAAAGGAGCGTCATCCAAGCCGCATGAACCTCATGCGGCCCAGCTTATGTGGCCCCAAAGTTTCTAAACTTCATGCAACTGTAATTCGGTCCGCATGAGTCTCATGCGACCCCATAAAATTAAAGACTGAGAACACCATACGCAATGGGACACGTAGCAATCTTACTGATTCCTTAACCACCCAGATTTGCTATAACAAAATTCCAACAAACCAACAGATGGCAGCCCGAGAGCGGGTCTTGGCGTGCCAACCAGCCACGTGACAGCAAACCGACCATGCGGCTCAAAATCCATCCTATTATAAATAGCAGGGTGCCACTCCCCTGCAATGGCTGGCAACCTTCAAGAGAAAAGCAATATCTTCACGAGCTAGAGACTGCATTAGATAGTCCACAGAGTAAGGCAGAGTTTATAGCACTTTTCCGAGCCTCCACCGTCACCCCCTAGAATCAAAACTAAACAATTATACTTAGATTATTTTCTAGGCTTTCTTTCTAGGCTCTTCTTTGTACAAGCGAGTTTGCAATCAATTCCAGTTTTCTGTAATACCTGTTGTTGATTTTCATGGCAAACAAACATAAGTCTAGAACATTGAAAGATATACTTCGTGTGCGAAGTAAGAAGTTGTGGCACAAATACCGCAAAAATGTCAAATATATATTATGCTACCTTGGAAATATTTGGGACATTCATGTCGTTCATTGAACATTGAATCAAGGCGATAAAATATTGAAAGAAATATTGAGAATATTGAAAGAAAGAATAGAAATGTAAGATGATGTTAGAAATACAAGATGATATGAAGTCTAAGTTTTTGACTCAAAACTATGTTTGGTTGTATGAGTTAGACGTGTATTGCATGGTCAACTGGACTTGAGATATAGCCCATGCATGTGTATATAATTTTTCTTCGAACGAGTATTGGCCGGGGCACCAGGACTGTTAGGCCTAGGAGGGATGGATAAATATTGTTGGTACACATCTTTTGGGTAAGAATTACAATCGGCTATTGATGTTATAAGCCACAATTGTTGGTAAGTTCAGCGCCCTTCGGATACAGGGCTAGCTATCTGTACGGGGAGGATGTCGAGTTACTCAAATTGAGAAGAGAATATAGTCTATTTTGGCGCATAGTTACCATTGATCTTCATATACATTGGGGCTGGTGAGCTAAATGATACAGGTATACAGATCTTGTACAAAAGTCACTTATAATATGACATAAAAAGATGGTAGGCATATTCACCTTACATCAGTGCAAGGATGAGTGTGTCGATGTTGTTAAGAAGTCGCCATAAAATAATACAAGATTGATATATACTGTACGTATGCTTATGCGAATAAATGATAACATGTTGTGAGACTCGTCTCACCGAATCGATATTTATATACCGATACGTACTTTTGTACTGTATTTTCTATTTTATTGGTTTTCGAAACATTTTAAATTTTTTCCAACTTATAGATTTTTTTCTTGACCGGCATACCGTCAGTGTACCATTGTATGCCGACGGCAAGCTTGTCACTTTCGTTTTCTGTTATACGTACTTTCAGTGTACGTATACGGAATTCTGGCCTCTGTCAGGTAACCCGTATTTTGACTTGTCTTTCTTAGCCTTGCTTTGGTTTAATTTTTACTTGGTTTAATTTGGTTTAGTTCAACTTGGTTTGGTTTGGTTTGGTTTTGTTGGTTTGAGATGAGATGGTTTTGTATAAAACCCAAACTTCTCTCGCTCCTCCATTATTTTCATTCTCTTCATCTTCTTTCTCTTCATTTTCTCCTCCAACCTAAGGCAAGTACATCTTGTCAAATGTTGGACAAATGTTATTTGTTTGTTCTAAACTCTTTCTTACATGATTTTAAGCATCTTTAGAACTTGGCATTTTTCATTTTGGTGGATAAATTCTTGTAGATCTAAGCTTACTTCATTTTTGGTTTTCTTCGGTTTGGATCTATCAAACTTACTTGTTTACAAAAACTAATTATTCCATGTGGTAAAGAATTTGATTCTACACAATTTTGACCTTTAAAAAGTTATATTTCGGCTTGTTTTGAGGAAGTTAAGGCCAAAGCAAGTTTTGGACATCTTTTATGTTCATCTGTCCTGGTTCTGGCAGGGACGACGAATAGTGCTAGCCGTATGGCTACATAGTGCCGCATAGTGCTGTCCGCATTGTTGTATAGTACCGCATAGCGCCAGTTCGCAAGGATGTATAGTGCCGCATAGTGCTGGCTATATGGCTGCATAGTGCCATATAGTACCAGTCCGTATGGCTGCATAGTATCGCATAGTGCCAGTTCGTATGGCTGCATAGTGCCGTATAGTGCTAGTTCGTATAGCTGCATAGTGCCAGTCTACATGGCTGTATAGTGCAGTATAGTGCCAGTCCGCATGGCTACATAGTGCCGCATAATGCAGGCCGCATAGCTGCATAGTACCGTATAGTGTAGGTCGTATGGCTGCATAGTGCCGCATAGTGCCAGTCCGTATGGCTGTATAGCATCGCATAGTGTTGGCCGCATGGCTGTATAGTACCACATAGTGCCAGTCCGTATGGCTGCATAGTACCGCATATTGTTGGCCGTATAGCTGCATAGTGCCGTATAGTAATAGTCGTATGGCTGCATAGTACCATATAGTGCCAGTCCGTATGGCTGTATAGCGCCGTATAGTGCTGGCAGCATAGCTGTATAGTGCCGCATAGTACCAGTCTGCATGGCTGCATAGTGTCAGTCTGCATGGCTGTATAGTACCGCATAGTGCTGGCCTTAGAGCTGCATAGTACCGCATAGTGCAGGCCACATGGCTGTATAGTGCCGTAAAGTATCAGTTCGCATGGCTTCATAGGGTCATATAGTGTTGGCCGCATGGCTGCATAGTGTCATATAGTGCCAGTCCGCATGGACGCATAGTGCCGTATAGTGCTGGTCGCATGGCTGCATAGTACCGTATAGTGTCCATCCGCATAGTTGTATAGTGTCGTATAGTGTCAGTCCGCATGGCTGTATAGTGCCGTATAGTGCCAACCCACATGGCTGCATAGTGCCGCATAGTGCCAGTTCGTATGGCTGCATAGTATCGCATGGCTGTATAGTACCGCATAGTTTTAGTCCGCATAGCTGCATAGTATCGTATAGTGCCAGTCTGTATGGCTGTACAGTGTCGGATAGTGCCAGTCCGCATGGCTGTATAGTGCCGCATAGTGCCAGTCCACATAGATGTATAGTACCTGACCGCATAGTGCCTATTTTGGCTATTTTTTGCTGTTTTATGCCATATTTGGCTGATTTGTGGCCAGAATGTCTTTCAACTCCCAACATGAAAGTTGTAGATCTTTGTCTTGGCTTCAAGAATCTTCTCGTTTCACTTTAGTTGAAGTTCATATGCGATTGATAACTTCAATCATAGTTTTGATCTTTTAGCATATTGTTTGTACTTAACGTTTTTGAGGTTTCCTTTGACTGTAATAAATTATCATCATAATTATATAATTTTGTATAGTTAGAGAATAATTATACCCCCTTATATTCTCAAAACAAGTACAGATTCAATTATTATTTTATGTCAAGTAGTACTTTTATTTATTTCTTCTCCCATGCCATGATACGTCTTTTATCTAATTTTTTCTTACATGCGATTCTTGTTGCATGTTTTCTTTTCTTAGATAGTGGCTCGTTGGGGTGCACTCATGGTTTATGTCTTTTTTTTGCTTTGTATGCACTTATATTACATATTACTTCTTTGCTTGCATGATGGTGGCCCGTCGTGGTGCACTCATGCTACACGTCTCTTCTCTACCTATACTAGATAGTGACCCGTTGTGGTGTACTCTGATACATGTCTTTCTTTGTTTACACGATAGTGGCCCATCGTGGCGCACTCTTAACAAGCAACCTTAACATGATAAGCCTTGATAGTGGTCCGTTGTGGCGCACTCTTGATATGACAAGTAAACCTAATATGATATGTGTAATCAAGATGTTGTTGCAACGACTATTCTTCTTGCTAATACAACTCTTCTGGACACCGTGGTTGAATGTATTGTATATGCGTGCACAAACTACATGTCTCGTCTTGCATCATGTCTAGGATATGGATTCCTGATTACCACGGTCAGGAATTCATACTGGATCTGACTAAGTTAATGACTAGATTGATCAAGTAGTTCATATAGAAAGATTTTCCAGTCACAGGCGATCCTGTTATCTGGGCACTTTAGTTGGACTTGTAGCTGCCGTCGAGTAGGGCACATTTCCAGCACACTGTCATGTGTTGTACCCCCAAGTCACCATAGGATACATTTGTCTCTTGGGCGATGTATCTACCTAATACAACTCTCAACCTGCGGATGGATAACTGGATAGCTGCAGGGCTTGTGACTGTGGGAATATCTCATTGCATCTTGTTAGTAACTAGGCTTGTGATAACCGTAGTTAGCTAATGTATCAAGCCGTACTCATTGTTTAGCCGTGTTTGATGGATGGAGTAAGTCCAGTCCAGTCTAGTTTTGTCTAGGCTGTGTCTGTATGTTTATTTCAGTACATTATTATTTATGCTTTACCTTTTTAATAAATGATTAGAGACGAAGTTCTCTTCAGGAGAAGGGTTACAACCCCGATCCTTGTTTGGTTTATGGGTTGTAATTTGGCTTCCGGAATAGCTTTCAAGTCATCTTATCATTGTCGTTCTATAATTATCATAGGCTCTCATGCCCTAGTTACGTAACATGCTCACAAGTCTCATTTATCTAACATGCACACATGTTCCACTTACCATACATGTTCGCATGTACCATTTCTCTTACATGGTTTAGCTATGTCACAAGTTCTCTGTGTAATTTATAAATCCACAGTTTATATTATGTCATATGTTAATTACCTTATGCTCCGAGATACTTTACTTATTGTCTTCTAGGTTCGGGATAAGTGCATTGGTAGTGCACGAGTCTCGATCTGCTTTTACCTATTTATATTTCTAACCATTGCTATGTTAGTTATTGCTGGTTTTAGTTCATAGTTTGGCTTCCGTTGTGGTACTCGCTATTTGGGGTCTGACCCCACTGGTTTTGTTTGGCTAGATCTGATAGAGGAGCCCAGAGGATCTTTCGTACCATCTACTCGACGGTGACCATTCGGAGCACCAGAGTACCTGAGTGGGTTTCTTATTTCATTCTCCCACTTGATATGTACATTATTCTTTTGTGGCGTTTAGCCTCCGAGCACGTATTTAGCTCGTGTTTTTGGATCTTGATATTTAGCCTACAGGCCTAAACATGATATGCGTATTCTAGACTATAGCTAGAGCTTATCATGTATGACTATTGCTCTTGCTAGTTCTCCATTTTGAATTACTAGCTTTATGATCATCCATGTATAAATGGTTTGGGACGCTTTACTATTGTATGTCTGGTGATCATACTTTTTGTACTTTGTATAATTGCCTGTGATTGAGATACCTAGGATTGTTTAACCTAGGATCGACTGTTGGCTTGTAGGAGTAACCCCCATGTCTTGACAGCTTATACGTAATTTTAGAGTACTGGTATACTTTGGGATTGCGTAGCTGGCCTTGTCTGTACCCACTTGCTAGTATTCTGGTTCTGGGGTGTGACAGAGGTTTTAGTGGTGGACCATGCAGGTTTGATTTATCAGATACGTAGGAGTTACTGATTTAGTTATCTCAGTCATAATTATCCTTTATTGATATCCTTCGTATTATTCTCTATCTCTGATCCTTTGACCTGATATCTGCCTTGATCGTTGATCTCTCATGTTCCCTCGATTTGATCCTTGTGTCCTTTAACTTTCAGGGATACTGTTCCTAATCCTTTCGATTACCTTGTTTGGGTTCTGTCGATGGCAGGTGAGCAATCTTCTGTCAGGCTAGTTGTGGAGGATCAGTCTCAGCATTCTGATACAGAGTCGAAAGTTAACTCGAGGGCAGAGATGTCAGTCAATCCTGATCTGCCAGCTGTGCCAATACAGTCAGCAGTCCGAGCGGAGGTAGTTCCAGATCAGCCCGATGTACCTGCACTCATAGGGATTATCAAGGAAATGATGGAGTCACAATAATGACGAGATCTTGTTCTCCAACAGACTATCCAGATGTTGATAGACCATAGTAGGCAAGGAATACCAGAAGTATTTCAAGTCGAGGACTTACAGCCACAGGGAGTACAAATTGGAGCTAGGCTGTACCAGTCATCCAGCCAGTCAGCATATCGAGCCCGACCTACCTTGGAGGCAGTACGAGAGCGGGAGCATATAGCCAGGAGGATCGAATCTAGAACTGAGGGTCGTAAGAGGTACCATTCACCCGTCTCAGGATTTTCACCCCAACGTCCCTCACCAGTACTAGCAAACCAATTTCCATACCAGCACCAGGAGTTACCAACCATATGTTCCTTCTGTGGAAGGAAAGGGCACACTCATCTTACTTGTCGAAGGGCTAACCTTCTATGTTTAGCATGCTGATCACCAGACCACATGATAGGAATTTGTCTCCGAAGGAGTTTAGCTGGATCTTCATCTTTTCGGCCTTCCAACCAGCATGTACCAATGCCAGTTCAACAGAGGCGAGCTCAGAGGCCTT
Source organism: Iris pallida (assembly GCA_029216955.1). NCBI lineage: Eukaryota > Viridiplantae > Streptophyta > Magnoliopsida > Asparagales > Iridaceae > Iris > Iris pallida. The sequence continues at coordinate 3,474,795 of JANAVB010018600.1, forward strand.
CATCGACACAATCCTGTACATTCCATCAGGAGAGGCCTCAGCAATATAGGCAGGCCCAGGCTCAGAGGCAGCAAGACCAGCAGCAGTATCAAGCAGAACAAGTAGCATGTACCTATTGTGGCAAGTTGGGGCATCACAGATAAGTTTGTCGGACGGCAAACAGGCGATGCTTCCGCTGTGGAGCGGAGGACCATTCACTTAGCACTTGCCCACACCAGATATACCGCCATCCTTTCAGTCACCTCCATCATCACCTCCCATAGTGGATGAGTGTAACTTCCAGTTTTCTAAATGAGGGTAATTTTGAAATTTTATGATTTTAATTATTTAATTATGATATTTAAATCGTAATATGATTTTTGGTGATTTTTAATCATTTTAAAATTATTTAAAAATCATGACTTGTGATTTTGATGTGTAGCTAGTGAAACCCTAGAGACTGTCTGACCTAGAGCCTAACCCTGTGATTTGGAATATCTATTTATCATTTTTAGCGTAGGGGTAATTTGGTCATTTCGACTTATTAGAATTATTTGATTAATTATTGAATTGATGGTTGTTGAAGTTGACTTTTACTAGTTGTGAGTTAAGAGACTAACCTAGATGTTGACCCTGATTGTAGTGACTTGAATAGCATGGTGTGACCCTAGTCTAACTTAAGTCAACTCACGTTAGGTCACTTAGGATCAAGTTTGAAATAGGAGGATTGGTGATTTGGTCCATAGGCTTGAGACTTAGAAATTGGTTCCATGACTTATGAAACTTGGCCCATGGCCCATGACTTGAAATCCTAACCCTAATTTTATCCTTTATGACCAGCCACCTTGGGATTCCCAATCCTATAAAATCTCTCTTCCTATTGTTCTTGCCTCTTTTGTATCATTTCTCCATTGGAAAAAACCAAGGTTTGTTCCCTTCTTCAAAATTTCTATTTTTTTTATTTATCCTCCTTTTTCATCCTAGTCTTTTGCATTGGGTTCTAAATGATGTTTATGGACTATTGGTGGAGAGCTATTTCAGTTTGGGATCAATTTGGAGCATTTGGCTATCAAGGAGAATATCCCCCATTTGAAGCTTTTTTTTGCTATTTGTACCTATAGGTAAAACTCCTCAAATTGTGCTAATATTCTGATTTTTTTGCATATTAGGCTAGATCTAGGTGTCCCCTAGCTGTCCCTAGAATTTGGGTAGAATTCGTGTCCGTTTGGTGTCTGTATCGGACACGTGTCATAGTGTATGTGTAGGTATTTGATAGAATGCCTCTTAGGATTTGATTTTCGATTTTTATAAAACTAATTGCATGGTTTCGTAGATCTATTTGTGTACAACAATGTTTGTGATGACTGAGTCCCATTTTGTGTCGTGTCGTGTCAGCACTGGACACGAACTTATCACTGCACAGGCGCGGGCAGTATCCTGCTGCCCGATCCTTCGTTCTCCTCACACAGGACACGAGGACACGTGGGATTTTGGGAAGATGTTGGGGCAATCACTGATATTATGCTCCCAAAATTTGGGAGCATATGATGCACGACACGGTAAGATATCTAGCCCGTACTAGACACGCACTGTGTGCACACGCACGAATTTACCTCTCTGATACGCACTCACACACACGACACGACACCACGTGGACACATTACAGGCTCATGGACATATACCCCTATTCTAGGCGAACACGTGTGCATGACCACGTGCCACCACGTGGCCTGTGTCGTGTGCTAGACACGTGTGCACGCGTGCACGAGGCAGTCCTGTGCACAGACTCATGTCTGTGTATTTTTGATGCTTGGATATGTCGTGTCCCACTTTGGGGACACGACACACACTTAAATGGATGTACACATATACACTATTGTTTACCAACCCTTAGGTATGAGTTATTGTTTGATTTTAGCTTTCGATTGTGATTATCCCCAATTGACTGATACAGTGTACACTGTTTGTAATTCTGAGTTTTAATTATAAATTCAAACAAATTTCCATGATTTAAATGCAACATTATTAATCCCCATATGTCTGAATCTTGGTTACATGTTAGATTCATGTTGGTGATGGGTTATAGGATGTTGAATTGGTTTTGGCATTGTTAGCTGTTAACTGGTATGTAGACTGATATGCAACTGTTAACATGAAACTGCCATTGGTATTGCTGAGGATCTTGATTTGTGTTCAGTTGATTTTTGTGTGTTAATTTGTGATGTGTACACCTAAATCCATATCAGGGATTTTCCTACATGCTAGAGGCTTTGATTGGCATGAGAAAATTGATTTCAAAATTGCATTTGGCTTGGGGTTCATTGGACTGATATACACTGACTTATTGCACACTGTTTTGAATAGCTGAGAACACATTGGTTCACATGTTGACACACACACATATCTGATTACAAGCCACACACACATGACATATCTACATTGTCACAATCTGAGATTTATACTGCTAACCTGAGAACAAGTCCACATGACACACACTTCACTGTTTGAAACCTGGGACTAAAAATCTGAGATTGATATACACTCTGTACACATTGTTTCCTATGTACACACTATACAAATTTTGAATTGGATACACTAGGTGCACTGTCACATAACTGAGAACACAATGTCCATATCATCCATACACATACACACATCTACACACTATAAAAACCTGAGAACTAAACCTATGTTGATACCTCACACAATGCACATTGATTCCTATTGTATACACACACAACATGAGACCCTATATGGACTGCCACACAAAACTGATATGTGATAACACCCTCACATCACTCACCCCCTTTTATGTGTATAAATTTATAATGAGAATGAAGGTATGCATATATAAAAGTAGAAATGAATTATATGTAATGCAAGAATGAAATGATATGAAATGCATGTATAAAGTAGCAATGCATGTCATATATGCCCTTGTACTGAAATACAATGCGTGTCCTAAACTTTCTAAATTTTTGAACACATTGTCTACATGGAACCTTCATAACCCACATTACACTAATCTGAGATTGACACACTCACTCACTAACCCTCTATAGCTCTTTACAAGAATGCATGCCTATATATACATTTAGCTCTTCTATGCATTGTAGTGTTATATATATATATATATATATATATATATATATATATATATATATATATATATATATATATATATATATATAATTTTTTTTTTTTTTTTTTTTTTTTTTTTTTTTTTTTTTATATATATATATATATATATAATGCCATGTTATATTTTTTTTTTTTTTTTTTTTTTTTTTTTTTTGTTATATAGACCTAGTAGTGTGTGCTAATGTATGCATGTATGTTTACATTCACTCACCTTTACACTAAACTTAACCCCTCACATGTTAACTAAACCCCCTTGCATGAATACAATGTAACCCCTTAATATTTGTATGCCTATATATATATATATATATATATATATATATATATATATATATATATAGTATGTAATATGTGTGTATGAATAAACATGTGAATATACATATGTATGTGGGCATATAGCTATAGATGAATTTCCAATATATAGGTATGCCTTATATACAGTGAGTATATATGTATGTATATATGTAAACATATATGTTGGATAACTTGTGTGGCCTTGTGATTTTATGTGATGCTAGCCTAGACTTGGTTAGGCTTAGTGAGACTTGATTGGGTTAGGAGTGGCCTAGTTGACCTAGTTTGACTAGTGTGGTTGACTAGAGTTGACCAAGTGTTGACTTTAGTCTAGTTTGACCTAGACAGCATACAGATGCATTGTACATTTCATCTATCATCCCCTGTATATGTCTTGACTTGTATTGCTCTAAATAGGAGTCAGATACCTCATCTTGGACAGTATATTCTTACAGCTATTCAGATACCAGGCGAGTACATTCTCTGATCATTTCATAACTTGCTTAGGATTATATTCCTGCTCTAGATTACCTTATTTGATGCTGTCATGATATTATCACGGATTGGTACTATATGGATCCCTACATGAGATGTTATCCCCCTTGGGAGCATCAGATACATCATGTCGTGTGTTTCATGTACATCATGTATTTCTCGCTCTCATGTTATTCATGTTTCTCATGTGCTTTATGCTCGTTCATGCATGCTCGTGTACTCTCATGTGCTTTCATGTTCGGTTATTTTTCTTATGTATCGTATGTATAACCTATACTTCATGTGTACCCTTCATGGGCCTTCATGTGGAATTCATGTACACTCAGTTCTGAGCCCTCATGTATACTTCATGTACACCCATCTATAGGCTTTCATATAAAAATTATGTACGTAACATAACTTGTCTGGATCCTTATGTATTGATTTGGGTATGGGAGAGTATAAATAGTCATGTGAATAATTCCAAAGTAGTATAACCATGTATGCCTCTTTAGTATATTCTTGTACAATTCCAGCCGTTCATATGTCGACTTTGTACTCTAAATCACTAGTCACTGATAGTTCTCTACTTATAGTAGATATTTCTATTACAGTTCTCTCTTTTACATCATGTATATTCTTTCAGTTTCATGTATCGTACTCTCTTGCATGTTTATATTTTCTAACCTGTTATGATCTGCGTGAGATGTAGTGTGCTCGCTCCCGTCCTGACTGGACCTGTTAAAAATTTTACAGAGGACGATGAGGAACCCTATACCCCTTACTATGGAGCTTGCCTAGATGACACTCGCAACCTGGACCCCTGGAGAGGTTCGGGCAGCTGCTGAGGATGATACCCATGCATAGTATAGATAGCTTAGACTGTTCTTTCTTTTCATGTTAGTTGTTGTCTTGATTTCAGAGTTGTATATTTATGGAGATATTGAGACTTATGTTTATTTTACTTTGTTGTACCTCAGTTAAGGATTTTTTTATCTATTCCATCGTGCTATATTCTGCCTCTAGATTGTGATTGAGTTGTACCTTCTGTGACTTGGCCTCCAGTTGGAGAGTATTTCATATTGTGTTAGTTATAGTTCATGACCTAGAATAGCGTTCTACCGCCGACACTGCGGCGTAGGTTGGGCGCTGTTACGTACTCGTACCCTCACAGTGGGTACGAGTCGTGACAATGAGCAGCTAGGGCCAATACTAGATGTTCAGCCATTAGCATAATACCTACCGCCATCACGAGCTCAAAGGGTCAGGCAGCTCAGAGCGCGATTGAATGCCCAGTACCAGGAGCAGCTGTAGTATCGGCATGAGGGTTGTACCTTGGGAGTCTCAGGTACCATCTTCATGGTCTTTTTTCAGTTACGACCTTTGGATTCGTGTTTCAGTAGCAGGCCAGGTAGTGGCAGTATATCTTGGGTTCCGGTCGACGACTTTGTATTCTATCTATATGTAGAGTACAATGGTCGGTTTAACTTAGTCGATGAGTGAAGGTGAGTTTCTTGTACCACTCTTCTGTCCTCATAGTCGAGACATGTGATAAATATTAGGTATCTCGACTACGACAATACGTCCTGGGTAGTGTCATGTCTTAGACTAAGTCATTGGTACCAACTTACTTTGAGACTTGACCTTTATCCATTTTGGAGTCAGCGTAGGCCAGCGAGGACATTGGTCCCGACTCAACTGTCTCGAAAAACATATCTATTCATATGCCTTCAATCCTTCTTAATTGTGGTTGTGTTATTGCTTACGCATTTATTTATATTACTGTTGCCTTCAATTACTTATATGCCATGCTTCGTTTTATGGAGATAGTTGTATTTTCTTGAGCTTTTGTTTTGGTTATCTTGCACGACTAGCTTTAGAAAATTCCGAGGACGGAATTTTTCTAAGGATGGGAGAGTTGTGAGACTCGTCTCACCGTATCGGTATTTATATACTGATACATACTTTTGTACTGTATTTCCTATTTTATTGGTTTTTAAAACATTTTAAATTTTTTCCAACTTATAGATTTTCTTCTTGACCGGCATATCGCCAGTGTACCATTGTATGCCGACGGTATGCTTGTCACTCCCGTTTTCTGTTATATGTATTTTCAGTGTACGTATACAGAATTTTGGCCTTCGTCAGGTGACCCGTATTTTGACTTGTCTTTCTTAGCCTTGCTTTGGTTTAATTTTGACTTGGTTTAATTTGGTTTGGTTCAACTTGGTTTGGTTTGGTTTGGTTTGGTTTAGTTGGTTTGAGATAAGATGGTTTGGTATAAAATCCAAACTTCTCTCTCTCTCCTCCATTATTTTTGTTCTCTTCATCTTCTTCCTCTTCATTTTCTCCTCCAATCTAAGGCAAGTACATCTTGCCAAATGTTGGACAAATGTTATATGTTTGTTCTAAACTCTTCCTTACATGATTCTAAGCATCTTTAGAACTTGGCATTTTTTATTTTGGTGGATAAATTCTTGTAGATCTAACCTTACTTCATTTTCGGTTTTCTTAGATTTTGATCTATCAAACTTACTTATTTTCGAAAACTAATTATTCCATGTGGTAGAGAATTTGATTCCACACATTTTTGACTTTTGAAAAGTTAGATTTCGGCTTGTTTGAGGAAGTTATGGCCAAAGTAACTTTTTGACATCTTCTATGCTCATCTGTCCTGGTTCTGGTAGGGACGATGAATAGTGCTGGCCGCATGGCTGCATAGTATCGCATAGTGTTGGCCGCATAGCTATATAGTACCGTATAGTGCCAGTCTGCATGGCTGCATAGTACCGTATAGTGCTAGCCGCATAGCTGTATAGTATCGTAAAGTGCCAGTCCGTATGGCTGCTTAGTGCCACATATTGCTGGACGTATGGTTGCATAGTGCCGCATAGTGCCAGTCTGTATGGATGCATAGTACCGTATAGTGCTAGCCCGCATGGCTGTATAGTACCGCATAGTGCCAGTCTGCATGGTTACATAGTGTCGTATAATGCCAGTCAGCATGGCTGCATAGTACCGTATAGTGCTGGCCGTATGGTTGCATAGTACCGTATAGTGCCAGTCCGTATGGCTGTAAAGTGCCGCATATTGTTGGACGTATTGCTGTATAGTACCGCATAGTGCTGGCCGCATGGCTGCATAGTGCCGCATAGTGCCAGTCCACATGGCTGCATAGGGCCGCATAGTATTGGCCGCATGGTTGCATAGTGTCATATAGTGCCGGTCTGCATGACTGTATAGTACCGTATAGTGACAGTCTACATGGTTGTATAATGCCGCATAGTGTAGGCCGTATGGCTGCATAGTGCCAGATTGTGCCAGTCTGTATGGCTGCATAGTGCAGGCCGCATGGCTGCATAGTGCCAGTCTGTATGGCTGCATAGTACCGCATAGTGCTGACCGTATGGCTGCATAGTGTCGTATAGTGCCAGTCCGCATGGCTGCATAGTGCCGCATAGTGCTGGCCGTATGGCTGTATAGTGCCGTATAGTACCAGTCCGTATAGCTGCATAGTGTCGTATAGTATCAGTCCGTATGGCTACATAGTGATGCATTGTAACGCCCCAGTCCCAAAATACAAGGACTAAGTACGTAGACATGCCAGCTGTATACATACGAAGTATGCTCCAATGTATGGAACCCTCGTATGTATACATAAGCTGTGAAGTATAGAAAGCCATGAAACTAATCTCATCCACCAATAAATATATCATAGAATCAACTTGTAAATGTCATTGGTCCAAAAATGTTGGACGGAGACAAATGCACTACCAACTAAAGAGAGGAAAATACATAGCAATGACGGACGAGTCGAGCGAAGCGAAAGACGATCCAAGAGCTAGCATCACGAATGTAGATTATAAACTATGGCCTTGGCTAGAGCACCTGCGAAATCACAAAACGCAACTGGAGAAATCACCAAGTCCTCAGAGGGATGTTACAAGATACAGGAAGAACATGCCATTATAACTGCAAATATAAATACTACAAAACTATAACACAACTGGGTCCCTAAACATCTATGTGATATACACTTTGAGGACAACGTTCTACGCAGAGGCTGTAGGATCAGCAGAGTAAATAAAGAGTGGCAGTAAGTAGCGCTTGTCCGAGTCACTATCGGCCATGGGCAGTAAGTAGCGCTCATCTGAGTAGCTATCGGCCCCGGGGCAGTAAGTAGCACTCATCTGAGTCGCTATCGGCCCAAAATGTGTGTAAAAGTAAATGTAGCCCCTACGCTAATAGCTGTCCTCTCCCTCCAATGATACTATACATGCGTCGTAGCTACGATGCACCAACACATGTCGCTTCCACAATACTGTTTTATACCTAATAACTTTTAAGACTTCAAACATGCATCTATTGACAGTTATTTCCAATGCATGTGCACGGGGGATCAGCCAACACGCAAGTGACCTGTATATGTTACTCACAACTCACACACAACTCATGTACAATCGTGACAAGTTAATGAGACACACTAAATTGACGGTAGTCCCTTAACTCTAGGCCCACATGCAAAAGGGAAAATAATAAACTGAAAATATAAATACAATAACTGAGTAATAAAATACAACTAAATGTAAGCAGTAAATATGGCAAGGTATCTTGCCTGAGGGTGCTGCGATGATCTGACAATGTCCAGTTTGATCTAACAACCGAAGTTGATATGTGGAGTCCGAGTTCGCAAGGAAACAAAATTTATGGGATTAGTCACGATCGATGAAATAATCTGCTCTAAGAGAATTTTATTTAGGAAGGAAATTCTTTAAGCAAAAAGAGTGATATATATATTTATATATATGTATACCTACTATTTGAAATATATTCATAATATCTAGAAAATATTTATTAACCTTTTCAAAACTTAATATATTTTTAGAAGTTATTTTTTAAAAACTCCTCATTGTAAATAAGGCCCTAATAATTTGATTTGAAAATAATACTTATTTACCAAAAATAGTTTCTTAAGAAGACTCATAACATCAAGCCTTTACACATATTTTTAATTAGATACCAAGATATTAATTTACTTAGAAATTGTTATCTATACACATAAGACTAAGAGAATCATTTATTTACAAAAAAATATGATCAGTTAAAGCCCAAATAGTAAGCCCGATGCTTATTTACCAAAAATAAGTTTACCATTTTATTTCTAAAAATAATAACTCACGGCCCAAATAAATATTTAAGCACTCTAATATATATATTTATACAACCTAAAGCAATAACATTTTATCCAACTTTGTTAAATAAGATATTTACTTATCAAGCCTAATCATTCAGCCCCTAAAACAAAACCCAAACCATAATATTATTATCTTCAAACAACTCTTCCCTTGGGCTTGGCCCACTAATTAAGCCCAATAAATATTTAAGTTTATAAATAAAAAAATAGAAATGAGTGGGAAGGAGAAGAAGCAGAGAGAGAGAGAGAGATGGAGAGCTCGAAAGGCGAAGGAGAAGGAAGAGGCTTACAGCGGAGACGGCACGGCGAACACGGTCGCACGAGGCGTCGGCGATGGCTTGGCCAGCGGCTGGCGAGTGCCGCGGAGGACGGCTGGGCTCCAGCGCTGGGTAGCAAAGCAGTGGTCTGCGGCTGATGGTGGCCGGATCCACCTGATCTGAATGGTGACCGCAGGCCGGAGTCGAGCTCGGGAGGGATTGAAAGGCAGAGACAAGGCGGCGGCCGGAAAACTCTGGGGATGTAGTACCGGCATTCGAATCGAGCACGGGCGAAGGTGGTTGCCGCAAGGGGAGGCGCCGAGATGTAGCGGAGAGACGAATGTTAGGTTTCTAGGGAAAGGCTTTGATTTACTATGTTTCCTGGAGATGGGTCGGGTTGCTGTCCGACTCGGAGATTGTAAAATCCACTTTTCTAAAATAAGGATAATTTTGAACTTTTTTAAAAGTTTATTACTTAATAATAGAATTTATGATTTATGGGGATTTTTAATTAATTTAATACTATTTAAAATTGGTGAACTATAATTTTGATGTGTTAGCTAGTGAACCCTAGAACCGTTGAGCCTAGCGACTAACCATGACCATGGGGACCTAACCATGTGATTAGAATGACTAATTGTAACTTTTTAGGCTAAGGATATTTTGGTCATTTTGTGACTTTTGAATTATTTAAAATTTTGATTAATTGGTGAATTTTAGTTATTTTAATAATATTTAAATTGATGTATTGTAATTTTGGTCATTTTTTATATTTTAATATTTTTAGAATTTTTATATTTTAATATTAATTTTATCGGATTTGTTTAGTCGGGTTTGAGTTTTATTTCGTTCCGACTTGTGTTAGTGATCCGGGTAGCTTAGACTCTAGACGGAACCCCAAGATTAGTTAGTCATGGCCCACAAACCCCACTAATTAAGTTAGTAAGTTTAGACTAATCCCACTTGTTAGATTGGTTAAGTTAGAGGCTTAAATTTAACCCTTTTGATTCCAAACTTAAACCTAACTTAAAATTAACCAAAAGGACTAGTTGAGGCCATATTGGGCTTTTCTCCGAGGCCCAAATAGGGTTTAATAGCAGCCACTATAGGTAGGTTAGCCTCCCTTCCTTTTATTTCATTCCATCTTGCCTATTTTCCTTCACAAAGTGTTCTTCCCCAAATTAGAGAGTTTTCCTCTTTGATTTGATCTCCAAATCCTTACATCCCTCCACCAAAACTTTCATCCAGTCTTCTCATACTACCATGGGAGGGTGCTAGCAAAGATTTGGAGCAAAGTGAAAGGAGGAGTGTCCTTTTAGGAAGATTTTCGTGTCGGAGCCGTGTCCTTGGGAGTATCATTGTGATTCCACTCCCAATAGGTAAAACCAACCCTCTAAATTGATTTTCTATGCATATTAGTTAGTTTTGAATCCACAGGATCCACCTCCATGCATGTACCCCCTTTAGAATCAAGTTTGAGGTCATTTGAAGCTCTCTTGAGGATTTTAGATATGTATTTTATGTCCTACTTAATAGATCCCAAATTAGGACATCCCATGTGTTTGGTTTATTGCCTAATAGGATTAATTATGTTTTAAATTCAGTTTTAGAATGGTTAGAGAGTGGATTGATCTTAGTTAGGATGGTTAGAAGGAGTTTCATTTGGATACCTATGTTGGTATCCAAGTATCTTGGCCTACATGTGTTTCTTTTGTCCAAAACAACCCAATTTTGTCATAATATTCATTCAAGTTTTTAGTAACCATAACAACTTAGAAATGCCATAACTTTTAGCTCAGAACTCCGATTAATCTTCTATTTTTTTAAAAGAACCGTATCGAAGTTAGCTTTCCAAATATAATTTTAATAAGCCAAAATCGTTCTGCAACTTTCTGTAAAAGTATTTGAGTGTCAGCTGTCCGAAAGACAAACGTGCTTCGGTATTTTCGTAATTTTGGGAGCTTCCGGACACGAAAATACAATCCGTTTGAAGTTTTGAAAAGCTAACATGAAGACTACGACATACTTTAATCCTATAATTTAGTGAATGACCAATTGGTACAGTATTGATTTTAAGTAAAAGAGTGACTATACGATGTAGACATTTTGTGTAACCTATGAGCCTATGTAGTATGGATATTAAATGAATGTAGGTATCATAGGTTGTCGAGTATATGTATGATATAGTACATACATACATAATACATACATATATATATATATATATATATATATATATATATATATATATATATATATATATATAAAAATATATATATATATATATTTTATATATATATATATATATATATAAAAATATATATATATATAAATATATATATATATATATATATATATATATATATATATATATATATATATATATATATATTATTGTTAGGTAATATATGTTATTACCTAAAAAAAAAAAAAAAAAATATATATATATATATATATATTATTGTTAGGTAATATATGTTAGTACGTTTGTTAGATGTTGGTTAGTAGAGGGTTAGATATGTTAGAGTTATTGTATGTTTGTGTAAGTTATATATGTTAGTATATTTGTTAGATGTTGGTTAGTAGAGGGTCAGATATATTAGAGTTTGTTATATGTTAGTGTAAGTTATATTTGTTAGTATGAATGTTAGTTAGATAGTAGAGGTTAGTATTTTATTAGATATTTGATATGTTGTTAGATAATTTGATGTTCGATATCTAGTATATTAGATATTGATATGTTAGTAGGTTATGTTAGTTCTAGATATTGGTATGTTAGCAAGTTAGACTCTATAGGTCATATGTTAGATATTAGTTAAGATGTTATGTTAGTACATTAGATAGTTAGTTAATTAGATATTTGAGGGGTATCTTGGTATCTTATGATACCAAGTTAGTATCTTAAGGTAAATATGAATTACCTTTACCTTCAAGGTAAATAATTTAGTTTACCTTATGACCAAAGTATTAGTTTTGGGATGCCAATTAATCAAGGTTGATATGGTATCCTAGTGTTAGTGGGTTAGTGTCTAAGTGTTTGAGTTTGAGTTTGAGTTTGAGTATGTGATATTAGATTGTGGAAGGGTTATATAGATAGGTATATATATTTTTGGGTTATATAGTATCGATATATATTATGAGGGTATATAGATATAGGTTGTGGTTCATAGGGAGGATATGTATATACTTGATATAAGATATCTATATGTATGTGTTAGGGTGGTACTATATGGGTAAGGATATATGTGATATATATGTAATGTATATTATATAACTAAGTTTGTGTGCCTTGTTAGCTATGTGGTTTAGCTATGTGCCTTGATTTAGGCTATGTGTTAGGTAGAAATGGTACTAGTATACTTGATTGTTTAGGCCGTAGACTTGTTTAGACCTAGAATTGACTAACCTAGACTATTTTGACCATTGTTGACCAAACCTTAGCTAGTTTGACCACATTATACTAGTTGTCCTAGTTTGACTAAACTAGGTGACTGAGTTGACCAAGAGTTGAATTTGACCTAGATTGACTTAGACTCGTGTAGATTGTATTATAATTTCAATTACCATATAAATTAAACTTTTTATAACCTGTGTTGCTCTAACTACGACTCTGTGACTCCAGTTGGCCATTTTTTATATCAGCTGTTCAGGATATCAGGCGAGTACATTGTCTGATCATTTCATACTTGTTAGGATTTATATTCTTGCTCTAGATTACTTTAATTGATGTTGTCACGTTGTTAACACGGATTGGTACTATATGGATCTTTACATTGAGATGTTATCCCCCTCGGGAGCATCGGGTACATCATGTCATGTGTGTTTCACTTTTATCATGTACTCCTGTGCTTTCACTATTCATGTATACTCTTGTGATTCATGTACTCTCATGTACACAAAACCCTCATGTATAACTTCATGTGTACCCTTTTATGGGCCCTCATGTGAAATATTGTACAATAACATAACTTGTCTGGATCTTTGTGTATTGATTGGGGTATGGAGGAGTAGAAGCAGTCATGTGAATAATTTCAAAGTAGTATAATCATTGTACAAAATCTTTAGTGTAATCATGTACAAATTTAAGCCGTTCACATGTCTATATTGTTCTCTACATCACTAGTCACTGATAGTTCTCTACTTATAGTAGCTATTTATATTACAGTTCTCTCTCTTTTACTACATGTACTTTCTTTCAACACTTTATGTATTTTACTCTATTGTATGCTTTATATTCCTGTCTTGATATGAACTGTTGATATTTTGTGCTCGTTCCTATCCTGACTAGACCTGTTAAAAATATTACAGGTAACCTGGAGATTCATAGCTAGTCTAGAGGACCAGTAGAGCTTGGAGTGGATTACTAGTTTATGGTTTAGTTTCTCTTTTAGAACTTGTTTTGTAATAAGTGGTGTTTTGAGATTGTTGAGATTTTGGGAGTTTATTTATGTTGTTGTTGTTTTGAGTTTTATATATAGTTGTTAGACTCCTGTGTTATCTTATCGTGCTTAGATTGTGATTGAGTATTATCGTATCTTATACCTGTCCTCCATTTGGAGTTGAGATTGTGACAGGTACATTATATAATTGTATGAGTTGTTGATTAGATAGTGACCTAGAACAGCATTCTACTGTTGACACTGTGGCGTAGGCTGGACGTACCCACTTCTCGTGTCCCTACACTGGGTGCGGTTCGTGACACCTTTTTAGTGGTGGCCCATGCAGGTCGAGAGTCACATTATTGCGATATCGTAGTAGTACAATGACTTAGTTGTACTGCTACGAGCCTGCGATAGAATATAGGAAGTAAGGTGTTAGAATGAGAGGATACTTAATCACAGTTAGAAATCCTTGAAAGATTCCTGGGACAACCCTTGAGAATCTTATTTATACTTCAATTTGAAATTCCTTCCTTTGTTTTGTTCACCCTTACTCCTTGTTACTGAATTTGATTTTTGATGGATCGTTATTGATTTTGATTTTCCTATCGAGATAAATTTTATGGCCTGAGTTACGATATTTTCTGATAACATATGTTACCGAAAATAACAGGAATAGTAAAAAGTCTACTTGATTATGGAACCTGGATTTTATCGTAGCCATATTAGCTGACGTGGCAGAAACGTAGAGACCTGACTTCGGATGTACATATTTGGTTATGAGATTTGGAATTTCTCGTAGCTATACTAGTCAACATAGCGAGAATTCTAGACGACATGATTATACAGGTGCTAACCCAGTTATGGAATCTATCGTTTATCGCAGCCTTGCTTACTGGCATGGCGAGGATTCTGAGTAACATGATTTTGGACAGACATATATGATTATCAGATTGTATTTTGAGGAGGTTTTTAAACATATCATCTCTATCGTACCCTTCTGTTTTTATAAAATTGTATTCCATCATCAAATAACTTAAGAGTAGGGATATTTTAGTTTTTGTAGAGCTTATTCATATGTAGTTCTTTCATAGTATAATGATATGATGACTTGTAGAGTGTCTGTACCCTAGAGATGATAGTTAGCATTGGTATTAGAATAGTAACCCGTTGTAGATGATAATACCTACCAGTTTTCATATAGGATGTTAGTCTGCCTTACAGCATTGATGATTTATTATTTCCCTTATCCTTTCCAGTAGGGCACCCATGACCAGATCCTGTCCTTGAGTGTAGCTGTAGCTTCGCTTGGGACTGAGAGTCTTCCTCTGCCTTCTATAGTGGTACCCCATACCATATTCTCGGGAGGGTTGTTTCCTGATGGAGCTCAGATATTCGAACTTCTCCAGAATGTGTTAGAGACACAGAGAGTTCAGGCTGAGATCTTGAGGGAGCAGTATCCAGTTCCACCTAGAGCCTCAGAAGTACCCAGATTTCTAGCCTAGACCTTAGCATGTCTTTTGAGATAATTGATACACCCCACATTGCTTGTATGTTTTGATACATTGTGATTGCTTTGTGCTGTAGTATGACTAGAATGACTAGATGGAAACCCTAGAGAGAGTATTCTAGGTAGACGAATACTCTTTCTGTGACTTTGATTTCTGGAACGTCAGAGATGTAAATCTTTGGAAACTTCCTTCATAAGTTTATAGTAGACAAGATTATCTTCACTTTGATATATTATGTCCCACTCAAACTTGTTCCCTTGTACTACTTTTGCATCGCAGCTTTCGATCTAATTTAGGCCATTTGACCATTCCCACTTTAATTATTATTATCATATGCACATTGCTATGACTTTTAATTTAGGAGCACAAGATTAGTTGTTTTTTCAAAACCAACTTCACATGCATGACCTATACATGACACCCTACACCTATGACCTTCGTGTCCTACTCGGACACGCCATCTTGTGCTTCATCATTATCGTACGACTTTCTTGACACAAGATCCCATCTTGATTTACCCCACGGAGTCGCTTTTATTTCCAACTCGAATTGGGGACACCTTTACGACCCAAACCTGCCGAACCAAATTTGGGATATGACCCATTTTAAGCCCACTACCCATATTTTACTTGTTGACCTTGTGTGCTGCTAGGTAGAAGCTTCGACCTTGATTGTTAGGGGTTTGACCCAGAAGGAGTACGACCACTCTTAATTTCGAGGACGAAATTCTTCTAAGGAGGGTAGACTTATAACACCCACTTTTCTAAAATGAGGGTAATTTTCAACTTTTATAAAAGTTTATTATTTAATAATAGGATTTATGATTTATGGGGATTTTTAAATAATTTAATACTATTTAAAATTGGTGAATTATAATTTTGATGTGTTAGCTAGTGAACCCTAGAACTGTTGAGCCTAGCGACTAACCATGACCATGGGGACCTAACCAAGTGATTAGAATGACTAATTGCAACTTTTTAGGCTAAGGGTATTTTGGTCATTTTGTGACTTTTGAATTATTTAGAATTTTGATTAATTGGTGAATTTTAGATTATTTTAATAATATTTAAATTGATATAGTGTGATTTTGGTCATTTTTTATATTTTAATATTTTGAGAATTTTTAAATTTAATATTGATTTTACGGGATTTGTTTAGTCGGGTTTGAGTTTCGTTTCGTTTCGACTCGTGTTAGTGACCCGAGTAGCTTAGACTCTAGACGGGACCCCAAGATTAGTTAGTCATGGCCCATAAACCCCACTAATTTAGTTAGTAAGTTTAGAATAATCCCACTTGTTAGATTGGTTAAGTTAGAGGCTTAAATTTAACCCTTTTGATCCCAAACTTAAACCTAACTTAAAATTAACCAACAGGACTAGTTGAGGCCTTATTGGGCTTTCCCTTAAGGCCTAAATAGGGTTTAATAGCAGCCACTATAGGTAGGTTAGCCTCCCTTCCTTTTATTTCATTCATTCTTGCCGTTTTTTCCTTCACAAAGTGTTCTTCCCCAAATTATAGAGCTTCCCTCTTTGATTTGATCTCCAAATTCTTACATCCCTCCACCAAAACTTCCATCCAACCTTCTCATACTACCAAGGGAGGGTGCTAGCAAAGATTTGGAGCAAAGTGAAAAGAGGAGTGACCTTTTTGGAAGATCTTCGTGTCGGAGCCGTGTCCTTGGGAGTATCATTGGGATTCCACTTCCAATAGGTAAAACCAACCCTCTAAATTAATTTTCTATACATATTAGTTAGTTTTGAATCCATAGGATCCACCTCTATGCATGTACCACCCTTTAGATTCAAGTTTGAGGCCATTTGGAGCTCTCTTAAGGATTTTAGATATGTATTTTGTGTCCTATTTGATAGATCCTAAATTAGGACATCCCATGTGTTTGGTTTATTGCCTAATAGGATTAATTGTATTTTAAATTCAGTTTTAGAATGGTTAGAGAGTGGATTGATCTTAGATAGGATGGTTAGAAGGAGTTTCATTTGGATACCTATGTTGGTATCCAAGTATCTTGGCCTACATGTGTTTCTTTTGTCCAAAATAACCCAATTTCGTCATAATATTCATCCACGTTTTTAGTAACCATAGCAACTTAGAAATGTCATAACTTTTAGCTCAGAACTTCGATTAATCTTCCATTTTTTTAAAAGAACTGTATCGAAGTTAACTTTCCAAATATATATTTTAATAAGCCAAAATCGTTCTGCAACTTTCTGTAAGACTATTTGAGTGTCAGCTGTCCGAAAGACAAACACGTTTCGGTGTTTTTGCAATTTCGGGAGCTTTCGGACACGAAAATGCGATCCATTTGAAGTTTTGGAAAACTAACACAAAGGACTACGACATACTTTAATCCTAGAATTTAGTGAATGACCAATTGGTACAGTATTGATTTTAAGTAGAAGAGTGACTATACGATATAGACATTTTGTGTAACATATGAGCCTATGTAGTATGGATATTAAATGAATGTAGGTATCATAGGTTGTCGAGTATATGTATGATATATATATATATATATATATATATATATATATATATATATATTTTTTTATATATATATATATATATATATATATATATATTATTGTTATATAATATATGTTAGTACGTTTGTTAGATGTTGGTTAGTAGAGGGTTAGATATGTTAGAGTTGTTATATGTTAGTGTAAGTTATATATGTTAGTATGTTTGTTAGATATTGGTTAGTAGAGGGTTAGACATATTAGAGTTTGTTATATGTTACTGTAAGTTATATTTGTTAGTATGAATGTTAGTTAGATAGTAGAGGTTAGTATTTTGTTAGATATTTGATATGTTGTTAGATAGTTTGATGTTAGATATATAGTATATTTGATATTGATATGTTAGTAGGTTATGCTAGTTCTAGATATTGGTATGTTAGCAAGTTAGTCTCCATAGGTCATATGTTAGATATTAGTTAAGATGTTATGTTTGTACATTAGATAGTTAGTTAATTAAATATTCGAGGGGTATCTTGGTATCTCATGATACCAAGTTAGTATCTTAAGGTAAATATGAATTACCTTTACTGGTAAATGATTAGTTTACCTTATGACCAAGGTATTGGTTTTGAAATGCCAATATGACCAAGGTTGATATAGTATCCTAGTGTTGGTGGGTTAGTGTCTAAGTGTTTGAGTTTGAGTATGTGATGTTAGATTATGGAAGGGTTATATAGATAGGTATATATATTTTTGGGTTATATAGATCTATATATATTATGAGAGTATATAGATATAGGTTATGGTTCATAGTGAGGATATGTATATACTTGATATAAGATATCTATATGTATGTGTTAGGGTGGTACTATATGGGTAAGAATATATGTGATATATATGTAATGTATATTATATAACTAAGTTTGTGTGTCTTGTTAGCTATGTGGTTTAGCTATGTGCCTTGATTTAGGCTATGTGTTAGATAGCAATGGTACTAGTATACTTGATTTTTTAGGCCGTAGACTTGTTTAGACCTAGAATTGACTAACCTAGACTATTTTGACCATTGTTGACTAAACCTTAGCTAGTTTGACCACATTAGACTAGTTGTCCTAGTTTGACTAGACTAGGTGACCAGAGTTGACCAAGAGTTGAATTTGACCTAGATTAACTTAGATTCATTTAGATTTTATTATAATTTCAATTACCATATAAATTAAATAAACTCTTTATAACCTATGTTGCTCTAACTAGGACTCTGTGACTCCAGTTGGCCATCTTTTCATATCAGCTGTTCAGGGTATCAGGCGAGTACATTCTCTGATCATTTCGTACTTGTTAGGATTTATATTCTTGCTCTAGATTACTTTACTTGATGTTGTCATGTTGTTAACACGGATTGGTACTATATGGATCCTTATATTGAGATATTATCCCCCACGGGAGTATCGGGTACATCATGTCATGTGTGTTTTACTTTCATCATGTACTCCTGTGCTTTCACTATTTATGTATACTCTTGTGATTCATGTACTCTCATGTTCATAGAGCCCTCATGTATAACTTCATGTACACCCATTTATCGGCCCTCATGTGAAATATTGTACAATAATATAACTTGTCTGGATCTTTGTGTATTGATTGGGGTACGGAGGAGTAGAAGCAGTCATGTGAACAATTCTAAAGTAGTGTAATCATTGTGCAAACTCTTTAGTGTAATCATGTATAAATTTAAGCCGTTCACATGTCTATCTTGTACTCTATATCACTAGTCACTGATAGTTCTCTACTTATAGTAGCTATTTATATTACAGTTATCTCTCTTTTACTGCATGTACTTTCTTTCAACATTTTATGTATTTTACTCTATTGCATGCTTTATATTCTTGTCCTGATATGAGCTGTTGAGATTTTGTGCTTGTTCCTGTCCTGACTGGACCTGTTGAAAATATTGCAAGTAACCTGGAGATTCACAGCTATCCTAGAGGACCAGTAGAGCTTGGAGTAGATTACTAGTTTATGGTTTAGTTTCTTTTTTAGAAATTGTTTTGTAATAAGTGGTGTTTTGAGATTGTTGAGATTTTGGGAGTTTATTTAAGTTGTTGTTGTTTTGAGTTTTATATATAGTTATTAGACTCCTGTGTTATCTTATTATGCTTAGATTGTGATTGATTATTATCGTATCTTATACCTGTCCTCCATTCGGAGTTGAGATTGTGACAGGTACATTATATAATTGTGTGAGTTGTTGATTAGATAGTGACCTAGAACAGCGTTCTACCGCCGACACTGCGACGTAGACTGGACGTACCCACTTCTCGTGTCCCTATACTGGGTGCGAATTGTGACAGAGATGAACCTAGTGGTTGACAGGGGTGGCGGGGAGGCCGCGGCAGCGTTGGATAGTGTGTTGCGTGGCTGTGTCGGGATGGTTGTCGTGGAGGAACGGTGGTATAGTGGCGGTGCTGTTCCTGGCTGAGGTCGAGATGGTTGTGGTAATTGGGGTGATGATGGTGACGGGGTGGTGGTGCTTGGTGGTGGCGATGAGTGCGGTGGACGGCTACAGTGTTGGTTCTCGGCTGGGCGAGGGGAAGCAGAGGACGGAGTCGGCGATTTCAGCTAGGGACGGTGTCGTAGACAGAGACGGTGGTCGTGGACAGCAGCAGGTTTAAGGTTCTGGGTTTGTATCATCGGGTTGGGTTGCCATTGTGTCTTGCACAACATAGAGACAAGTTGTGTCCGGCATGTCGGACACGGAATAATATATTTGTACAATAAGAAATATAGTGGATGGGAAGGGGCACACGGACACGATGCACGAATTTTTGGTTGTGAAATTTGTTCGGTGGAATTTCTCTAAAAAGAAGTAATGGGGCTCTCCTTATATAGGAGGTGGACACCCTAGTTGGATAAGGACTATGATTTGTTTAAATCCCAATGT
Source organism: Iris pallida (assembly GCA_029216955.1). Taxonomy (NCBI): domain Eukaryota; kingdom Viridiplantae; phylum Streptophyta; class Magnoliopsida; order Asparagales; family Iridaceae; genus Iris; species Iris pallida. The sequence continues at coordinate 3,495,442 of JANAVB010018600.1, forward strand.
ATAAATCCCATATTAATTCAAACCAATTTAAACCTTATTTCAATAAAATATAAATCTAAGTTAAATATAGATAATCTCCTCTTTAATTTAAAAGCTATTTTAAAATAACGTAAATAAAATATTTTATAAATTAAATCACCATAATTTATTTAAACAATAGATCAAATTAAAATTTAAATATCTTTTTCGTATTACTAAAATAACGATAATAATTAATTTTGAAAATCCAAAAATATATGAATAAAAAAATTGTACATTGTATGCAAATAAGATATCTACATAAAATATAGTTTTCTAAATTAATATCTATATTTGAACAAAAAATAAAATAGTCTTTAATAAAAGTAAGAAAATAAAGTTTTTGGCAAATATCATGAAATGTTCTTTTGATATGAAAATATTTGTTTATACTATGTATTTAACAACATATTTATTCTATATTCATAAGAAAAACTATAATAAGTTATTTTGTATACGAATGAACAAATATCTCTATTTACGTCTTTAAGCATTCGCACTCGATGTACGATACCAAAATAAAAATTATTACCAAAATAAATTAATGAAAAAATTTATAGTAAAAATTTAGGGGGTTTACATCCTACCCAACTTATAAGAATTTCGTCCTCGAAATTTAGAAAATATTAGGATAGGTAGGGTTGAAGAGTTAGAAAGAGTTTTGTCATAAGAAACCACGATTTAATTCATCGGACGAGAGAAGAATCGATATTCAATGAATATTTTAAACGGTTAGAAGATAGTTAATGCATGACAACCTATCAAGGTTTTAAGATCAATCAACGCTACCTTTTCCCTATAGACATGCAACCTTGTAAATAGACAATAACTTCTTCGATCTTAGTTTTGAATCGTAACCCACTAGAATATTCATCATAATCCAAGATTCTTCAACGTTAGCATTTTTCTTCAAATTTTCTTAAAGCAGTACTTCCTTTCCTTTATTCTAATTGATAGATGTCCTTAAAATAATCTCAAACACTACGTAAATTCTTGAAGCGTACTCATGTATATATCGACCTTCAAATGATGTTTTATTTAACTCACAAAAACAATTGATATCTTAAAATATTTTTCATACGCGATATCTCATAATTAGAAATCTAGTAAGTCACGAAACTTTAATATGCAGTCTCCATCTCTCAACATATTTATATATTCTCTCGAGCTTTACCCTTCATGAAACTTTAGGCTCAATAAATCAATTTAGTCGAAAATATAGTCAAGGTTACTTTAATATGAAGTTATATCGCAAAATCTTTGATAAGTCCAAACTTTTCATTTAATACTTCTCTAATACTCTACTTCCTACATATTTTCTCTCGTGCTAGTCCCTCTCACATAATTACCTTCAAAAATTTATTCACCAAATTTTGTCAAAAATAGAATTTATCTCGCCTTGTTACGACCTTTGAATTTACCATCATCATACAGTTAAATTCCTAAATCATCAAGAGTTTAAAAATTTACACCCTTCTTGGAATCTAATAACTTCAAACACCCCATCTATTATCTCATGAATTTTTTAATCAATAGATTTCCACGATGTACCAATTTGCCGATCAAGAAATCTACTCTCATTAGTTCATAAAATGTACTCCGCCTAATAGGATTTTCCGTAAAATTTTACTTATGCATATTCAATCATCTCATTCAACCTTTCCACTACTTTTCTAGGGATTTTCTAATCTAACCTCTTTCCAACCAAAGGATGTCATGATCAAATTCATCTTCGAACAATGAAGTCATAAAATGAACAAATTGCATAAACCACGGAGGAATCAAGGTGAACTATGAGTGAAGCAATTTAATCGGAAATGAAAAAAGTAAGGTTGCTAATTTTGCATGGAGGGTAGAAGGGTGTTATGCATAAGTAAATCAAGATAATAAAAGGATGAGGATCAAGTAATCAAGATAAACACAAAGTTAAGCATTTAAGGGATTAAGTAGATCTCAATCATATATTGGGTCGAAAGATTTGAGTCGAGGTTGAGTCCATATCTGTAGTATATTGGTACCATGGTAAAGGTTATAGTTTAGTCTTTATGACCTGAAAGTCGTATTATAAAAATAGAGTTCAAGGAGACGTGTTTTAGTGGGACATGATATACCTACACAAAGGTGGGCTTGTCTAGGTCTTGCATATGAATTTTGTTGGAAGGAAAAGTCTAGTATTACACTCCGAATATCAAAGTCACGGTAAGGGACACCAAAAAGATCTAAATAGAAAGTGGGTGTTCATGAGGTAATGATTAACGCACAAATGATCAAGTTAAGACACGAAATAAAAATAATTAAGGAACCTAGTAGATCAAAGTAAAATAAGTTAGAAACATTGTTTCTAGAGAGAAGGTAGTCTCCTCGGTTGGGGTATAGTCAAGGAACGGTTCTAATCATTTTCAAGTGTCAAGCGATTAGAAGATCACTATCATAGATCTAGGCTGGAGGGAAGGTCGAGTAAGTCAAGATGAAGCTATAGTCACATGGTTTGGTAGATGACTAATTACAATTGTGCATAAACAACTATCATGACAATAGATGATATGGAAATTAATGTGGAATGCTTGTATCCCATTAGGGTGACCTTGTTTGCTTTTTGGTTTTCTATCACGATAAGATGTAAATCAATAAATTCAAGCTTCCACAAAAGTCTCTTAATATAATCAAAAAATAGTCCACCCAAATGTCTACCCATTCTAAGTTGTAAATCATCTCATAACTTAAAATTTAAATTCCTTTAGTCCACCTCAAATAACTTTTATCATATCCGTAGTAAAATTCACACTTTTTTTCCAATCTTAAACTCAATATTTAATGAAGTTTATCAACCGTAATTCATGCAACAAAATTGAACCTTTTAAATAACTCCTCGAATGGATTCTATATCCTTCAAACTGTGTATATCTAAACTTTCAATAAGTCCAACTACTCCAAAATCTTCAAAAAGTAAAAAGAAATCTTCTCTCAAATTTTTTTTCCCCATAATCAAGGCTTTAAACTCAAAATCTAAATAACTTTATAGATCATAGATCATACGACACAATTCAAATCTTAAAAACATTTAACCAACTTTTATCAATTATCCTCAAAGTTTGGTCAGTCGTAAATCATACTGAAACCTTTAAAATGTAAGATCCTTTTCAAACCAAATTTATATTCCTCTAAAGATGTATAGCTATAACCCAATAAATTATAATATTTTCAAAGACCTTTAAAAATTAAAACTCAAAATCAAATCAATTTATTTTCTCAATTGTATATAGATTCTAACTATCCCTCAGAGTCGGTATTCGCTACTACCCAACTTGGAATTTACTAATCCTTAAGATCATACTTCTAGGAAAAATAAATGCCTTTATACTCAAATATAACCTCAATGTATATTATTGATGTAACCTTTCTAGCCATGTGTTTGACCTATGAGCATATACTAGTGTAGTCATCTTTCTAATTGTCACTAAGCACAAGAGATAAGAATTTACGGTAGGAAGGAATCAAACAAGATGCAAATCAAGGAAGTCGAACGAGATTTGAAAGTTGGAGTCAAGGAAGGAGGTCAAGTATATGGATGAGATTCCTAGATTCTAATCCTATGTTGCAGGCTCACATCCGTACAGTAATGTAACCGAAGTGGTAAACTCGACCTGTATGGGCCACCACAAAAATATGTAACGCTCCAGTCCCAAAATACAAGGACTAAGTACGTAGACATGCCAGCTATATACATACAAAGTATGCTCCAATGTATGGAACCCTCGTATATATACATAAGCTGTAAAATGTAGAAAGCCATGAAACTAATCTCATCTACCAATAAATATATCATAGAATTAACTTATAAATGTCATTTGTACAAAAACGTTGGGCGGAGACAAATCTACCACCAGCTAAAGAGAGGAAAATACATAGCAATGACGGAGGAGTCGAGCGAAGCGAAAGAAGATCCAAGAGCTAGCATCGCGAAGGTAGATTATAAACTATGGCCTTGGCTAGAGCACCTGCAAAATCATAAAACACACCTGAAGAAATCACCAGGTCCTCAGAGGGACGCAACAAGATACAGGAAGAACATGCCATTAGAACTGCAAATATAAATACTATAAAACTATAACACAACTGGGTCCCTAGATATCTATGTGATATGTACTTTGAGGATAACGTTCTACACAGGGGCTGTAGGATCAGCAGAGTAAATAAAGAGTGGCAGTAAGTAACGCTCGTTCGAGTCACTATCGGCCATGGGCAGTAAGTAGCGCTCATCTAAGTCGCTATCAGCCCCGGGGCAGTAAGTAGCGCTCATCCGAGTCGCTATCGGCCCAAAATATGTGTAAAAGTAAATGTAGCCCCTACGTAATAGTTGTTCTCTCCTTCCAATGATACTATACATGCGTCGTAACCACGATGCACCAACACATGTCGCTTCCACAACACTTTTTTATACCTAATAAATTTCAAGACATCTAACATACATCTATTGACAGTTATTTCTAACGCATGTGCATGGGGGATCAGCCAACACATAAGTAACCTCTATATGTTACTCAAAACTCACACACAACTCGTGTACAATCGTGACAAGTTAATGAGACACACTAAATTGACGGTAGTCCCTCAACTATAGGCCCACATGCAAAAGGGAAAATAATAAACTGGAAATATAAATACAATAACTGAGTAATAAAATACAACTAAATATAAGCAGTAAATATGGCAAGGTATCTTGCCTGAGGGTGCTGCGATGATCTGACAATGTCCAGTTTGATCTAACAACCGAAGTTGATATGTGGAGTCCGATTTCGCAAGGAAACAAAATTTATGGGATTAGTCACGATCGATGAAATAATATGATCTAAGAGAATTTTATTTAGGAAGTAAATTCTTTAAGCAATATATATATATATATATATATATATATATATATATATATATATATATATATATATATATATATATATATATTATATATATATATATATTTTAAGCAATATATATATATATATATATATATAAATATATATATATATATATATATATATATATATATATTTATATATATAATATATATATATATATATATATATATATATATATATATACTATTTGAAATATATTCATAATTATCTAGAAAATATTTATAAACCTTTTCAAAACTTAATATATTTTTAGAAGTTATTTTTTTAAAACTCCTCATTGTAAATAAGGCCCTAATAATTTGATTTGAAAATAATACTTATTTACCAAAAAATAGTTTCTAAAGAAAACTCATAACATCAAGCCTTTACACATATTTTTAATTAGATACCAAGATATTAATTTACTTAGAAATTGTTATCTATACACATAAGACTAAGCGAATCATTTATTTATAAAAAAATACGATCAGTTAAAGCCCAAAGAGTAAGCCCGATGCTTATCTACCAAAAATAAGTTTACCATTTTATTTCTAAAATAATAACTCACAGTCCAAATAAATATTTAAGCACTCTAATATATATTTATACAACCCAAAGCAATAACATTTTATCCAACTTTATTAATAAGATATTTTCTTATAAGGCCTAATCATTCAGCCCCTAAAACAAAACCCAAACCATAATATTATTATCTTCAAACAACTCTTCCCTTGGGCTTGGCCCACTAATTAAGCCCAATAAATATTTAGGTTTATAAATAAAGAAAGATAGAAATGAGTGGGAAGGAGAAGAAGCAGAGAGAGAGAGAGATGGAGAGCTCGAAAGGCGAAGGAGAAGGAAGAGGGGCTTACAGCGGAGACGGCACGGCGAACACGGTCGTACGAGGCATCGACGACAGCTTGGCCAGCGGCTGGCGAGCGCCACAGAGGACGGCTGGGCTCCAGCACTGGAAGACGAGGCAGTGGTCTACGGCTGATGGTGGCCGGATCCACCCGATCTGGATGGTGACCGCATGCCGGAGTCGAGCTCGGGAGGGATTGATGGGCGGAGATAAGGCAGCGGTCGGGAAACTCTGGGGATGTAGCACCGGCGTTCGAATCGAGCACGGTGGAAAGGTGGTCACCGCAAGGGGAGGCGTCGAGACGTAGCGGAGAGAGATGAATGTAAGGTTTCTAGGGTTAGGCTTTGATTTACTGTGTTTCCTGGAGATGGGTCGGGTTGGTGTCAGACTCGGAGATGAACCTAGTGGTTGACAGGGGTGGCAGGGAGGCCACGACAGCGTTGGATGGTGTGTTGCGTGGCTGTGCCGGAATGGTTGTCATGGAGGAACGGTGGTAGAGTGGCGGTGTTGTTCCTGGTTGAGGACGAGATGGTTGTGGTGATTGGGGTAATGATGGTGACGGGATGGTGGTGCTTGGTGGTGGAGATGAGTGCGGTGGACGGGTACAGTATTGGTTCTCGGCTGGACGAGGGAAAGCAGAGGACGGAGTCGGCGATTTCGGCTAGGGGCGGTGTCGTGGACAAAGATGATGGTCATGAACAGTAGCAGGTTTAAGGTTCTGGGTTTGTATCGTCGGGTTGGGGTGCCATTGTGTCCTGTGCGACACGGAGACAAGTTGTGTCCAACATGTCGGATACGAGAATGGAATAATGTATTTGTACAATAAGAAATATAGTGGATGGGAAGGGGCACACGGACACGATGCACGAATTTTTGGTTATGGAATTGGTTCGGTAGAATTTCTCTAAAAAGAAGCAATAAGGGCTCTCCTTATATAGGAGATGGACACCCTAGTTGGATAAGGACTAGGATTTGTTTAAATCCCAATGGATAAATCCCATATTAATTCAAACCAATTTAAACCTTATTTCAATAAAATCTAAATCTAAGTTAAATATAGATAATCCCCTCTTTAATTTAAAAGCTATTTTAAAATAACGTAAATAAAATATTTTCTAAATTAAATCACCATAATTTATTTAAACAATAAATCAAATTAAAATTTAAATATCTTTTTCGAATTACTAAAATAACGATAATAATTAATTTCGAAAATACAAAAATATATGAATAAAAAATTTGTACTTCGTATGCAAATAAGATATGTACATAAAATATAGTTTTCTAAATTAATATCTATATTTGAACAAGAAATAAATTAGTCTTTAATAATAGTAAGAAAATAAAGTTTTTTTGCAAATATCGTGAAATGTTCTTTTGATATGAAAATATTGGTTTATACTATGTATTGAAACAACATATTTATTCTATATTCCTAAGAAAAACTATAACAAGATATTTTGTATACGAATGAACAAATATCTCGTATTTACGTCTTTACGCATTCGCAATCGATGTATAATACCAACATAAAAATTATTACCAAAATAAATTAATAAAAAAATTTATAGTGAAAATTTAGGGGGTTTACACGCATAGTTCCAGCCGGCATGGCCGCATAGTGCCGTATAGTGCCAGTCGGCATGGCTGCATAGTATCGCATAATGCCAGTCCACATGGCTGCATAGTGCCAATCCGCATAGCCGCATAGTGCCAGTCCGCATGGCTGCATAGTATCGTATAGTGCTAGTCCACATAGATGCATAGTGCATGGCCACATAGTGCCTATTTTGGCTATTTTTGGCTGTTTTATGCCATATTTGGCTGATTTGTGGCCAAAATTTCTCCCAACTCCCAACATGAAAGTTGTAGATCTTTGTCTTGCCTTCAAGAGTCTTCTCGTTTCACTTTAATTGGAGTTCATATGCGATTGATAACTTCAATCATAGTTTTAATCTTTTGGCATATTTTCTGTACTTGACATTTTTGAGGTTTCCTTCGATTGTAATAAATTCTCATCATGATTATATGATTTTGTACAGTTAGAGAATAATTGTACCCCCTTATATTCTTAACACTAGCACAGATTCAATTATTATTTTATGTCAAGTAGTACTTTTATTTATTTCTTCTCCCATGCCATGATACGTCTTTTATCTAATTCTTTCTTACATGCGATCCTTGTTGCATGTTTTATTTTTATAGATAGTAGCCCGTTGGGGTGCACTCATGCTACACGTCTTTTCTCTACCTATACTAGATAGTGACCCATTGTGGTGCACTCTGGTACATGTCTTTCTTTGTTTACATGATAGTGGCCCATCGTGGCGCACTCTTAACAAGCAACCTTAACATGATAACCCTTGATAGTGGTCCGTTGTGGCGCACTCTTGATATGACAAGTAAACCTAACATGATATGTATAATCAAGATGCTGTTGCGACGGCTATTCTCCTTGCTAATACAACTCTTTTGGACACCGTTGTTGAATGTATTTTGTATGCGTGCACAAACTACATGTCTCGTCTTGCATCATGTCTAGGACATGGATTCCTGATTACTACGGTCAGAGATTCATACTGGATCTGACTAAGTTAATGACTAGATAGATCAAGTAGTTCATATAGGGAGATTTTCCAGTCACATGCGATCCTGTTATCTGGGCGCTTTAATTGGACTTGTAGCATGTCGTCGAATAGGGCACATTTATAGCACACTGTCATGTGTTGCACCCCCAAGTCACCATGGGATATATTTGTCTCCTGGGCGATGTATCCACCTAATACAACTCTCAACTTGCGAAAGGATAACTGAATGGCTGCAGGGCTTGTGACTGTGGGAATATCTCCTTGCATCTTATTAGTAACTAGGCTTGTGATAACCCTAGTTAGCTAATGTATCAAGTCGTACTCATTGCTTAGCCATGTTTGATGGATGGAGTCAGTCCAGTCCAGTCTAGCTTTGTCTAGGCAGTGTCCGTATGTTTATTTCAGTACATCATTATTTATGCTTTACCTTTTTTGATAAATAATTAGAGGCGAAGTTCTGTTCAGGAGAAGGGTTACAACCCCAGTCCTTGTTTGGTTTACGGGTTGTAATTTGGCTTCCGGAATAGCTTCCAAGTCATCTTATCATTGTCGTTCTATAATTATCACAGGCTCTCATGCCCTAGTTACGTAACATGCTCACAAGTCTCAGTTATGTAATATGCACACATGTTCCACTTATCGTACATGTTCGTATATACCATTTTTCTTACATGGTTTAGCTATGTCACAAGTTCCCTGTGTAATTCACAAGTCCACAGTTTACATTATGTCACATGTTAATTACCTTATGCTCCAAAATACTTTACTTATTGTCTTCTAGGTTTGGGATAAGTGCATTGGAAGTGCACGAGTCTCGATCTAATTTTACCTAATTATATCTCTAACCATTGCTATGTTAGCTATTGCTGGTTTTAGTTTATAGTTCACTACTAAAATCTGTTTAATTGGCGACGTAAATTTAGCGACGTTACAAAAACGTCGCTAAATTGTGGACATTAGCGACGTATAAATGAAACGTCGGTAACCGTCGCTACTAGCGACGCAAATAGCGACGTGACAACGACGTATACTAGTTACGTGAGCTAGTCGTCGCGAAACGTCGCTACAATGTCGCTAATTGCGACTGATTTAGCGACGTTAATAATAACGTCGCTAAATTTTTAACTACATTAAATTCCCCCCCCCCCCCGATTCATTTCCCCCATCCATTTTACTCTCTCACTCTCTTCCTCCGGCGCTCTCGCTATCACTCTCTCCGGCGCTCTCGCTCTCGCTCTCACTCTCTCTGGCGACTTCACTCTCTCCGGCGACTTCACTCTCTCCGACGACTCTCCTCTGGTACGTTACTCCCTCTCTCTCTCTCTATTTGTTGTTGGTAGTTGGGGGGTGCTGGTGGCTCGGAGGGAGGGACAGGAGGGTGCGGGTGGTTGGGGGTGAGGAATGGTTGGGGGTGGCTGGAAGGGTGGGGCAGGGTGGTGAGGGCGGCTGGGGGTGAGGAGGGGGGCTGGGGGAAGGGGAGGGTTAGGGTTAGGGTTAGGGTTAGGGGGGTGAGGGGCGGGGGGGTGAAGGCGGCTGGGGGTGAGGGCAGGGGGGTTGGGAGGGGAGGAGGGATGGTGGAGGAGGGGTTGGGGATAGGTTCGGGTTAGGGTAAGGGGTGGTATAGGGGTAGGGGGACTGGAGAGGGGAGGGGTGCTGGTGGAGGAGGGGTTAGGGATAGGGTTCGGGTTAGGGTTAGGGGTGGTGTCGGGGGAAGAGGGGGGAGGGGTATGGGGGGGCTGGGTCAGGGGCACCGATAGTGCCAAAAAAACTGATAATTTAGTACTAGTTATTTATTTTCCGACACCGAAAGATGTGATACTCCGATTCGAATCTACGTACCGATAGTGCCAATATTTGTAACACGTAGTTTTGTTGGTTGGTTAATTTATAACACGATAGTGCCGATATTTGTAACACGTACCGATAGTGCCGATATTTGTAACACGTAGTTTCCTTGGTCCCGATACTCATAGGAATGGTCCCGAGTCACGGCCGTAGTATGTAGTATATTCGTTTTAGTTTGTAGTATATTCGTTTTAGTTTTGAAGTTTATTCGTTTTAGTATGTAGTATATAATAGGAATGGTCCCGACTCATAAGAATGGTCCCGAGTCACGGCCGTAGTATATAGTATGTAGTATATTCGTTTTAGTTTTGAAGTTTATTCATATTTATTGATACCTAGAAATGGCTATATCCATATATCTGCTAGAACGTTCGTAGATGTACAACCACATTCGAGATGATAGGTGCGGTGTGCGAGATGAATACATCATCGGAGTAGAACAATTTCTCCAATTCGTGAAGGCGTTTCCTCAATCCATGGACGGCATTGACATTAAGTGCCCGTGTGCAAAATGTCAAAACATGAAGTTTCAACCATAATTGGATGTGACGTATCATTTATACACAAAGGGTTTCCTTCCGAATTACTACCAATGGACCGCACATGGAGAGCTTGAACCTTTAGCATTCCAAGTGGAGCCTTATATGGAGCCTTATGTGGAGCCTTTTGTGGAGCCTTATATGGATGTCCACAACCGAACTGGTATCGACAACGAGTACGTGAACATGGTCTTCGACGCTGCGGGGCCTAGTTTCGATCCATATAATCGTGATGCAGCTGAGGAGGCACAGAATGCCGATGCCGCGAAGTTCATGGAGTTGCTGGAGAATGCAAGGACTCCTTTATACCCTGGCTGTGAGGACCATTCACCGTTAGAGGTGATCACTCGGCTCTTGAGCATAAAGTCTGACTTTAACATGTCCCAAGAATGCTACAATAGAGTGCTCGAGTTGATTACCGATATCTTGCCGGAGGGTGCCAAGTTACCGAAAGACTTCTACCGCTCTAAGAGGATGGTGAGATCTCTCTGGATGGGATACGACAAGATCGATTGCTGTCAGAACGGATACATGCTTTACTACAAAGATCACAAGGATGCATAAGTGTGCGAATTCTGTGGTGCTGATCGCTACAAGCCAACTGCTGCAGGCAAGTCTAGAAGACCGACTGCTTCAATGCACTACTTGCCGTTGAAGCCGCGGTTGCAGAGATTGTTCATGGTGAAAGAGACTGCCGAAAATATGAGTTGGCACAAGCGACAACAGACCGAAGGAGTGTTGGATCACCCATCTGATGGAGAAACGTGGAAGCACTTCGATCGAGCATATCCTAACTTTGCTTCTGATGCGCGTAATATAAGGTTAGGGCTCTGCTCTGATGGTTTCACCCCTTTTGGTCTTTCAGGCTCCTAATATTCATGCTGGTCGGTAATCCTCACTTCGTACAACCTACTGCCTTGGATGTGCATGAAGACACATTACATGTTCTTAACTATTATCATCTCCGGTCCGAACAACCCAAAGAGGAACATCGACGTGTACTTACAATCGTTGATAGATGAGCTGACGCAGCTACGGAAAACAGGGGCGTACACGTATGATGCTTCAAAAAAATAGAATTTTCATATACGGGCAGCACTAATGTGGACAATCAACGACTTTTCGGCTTATGGAATATTATCTGGATGGAGCACTCATGGTCGGCTTTCATGTCCGTATTGCATGGACCACACTAAGGCTTTTCGTTTGAGACACGGAGGAAAGCTATGCTTCTTTGATTGTCACCGGCAGTTCTTGCCGAAAGACCATCCGTACCGTAGGAACAGAACTGTATTCCGTACCGGAGCTATGGAGAAGGACGATCCACCGCCAATGTGGTCCGAAGAGGACACATAGGAGCAAGTAAAAGAAATCCCAAGTGCTATTGAAGATCCTACAACGACTAGCCGTTGCAAGGGATTTGGCGAAGATCATAACTGGACCAAAAGGAGTATATTCTGGGATCTGCCATATTGGAGCACAAATCTGATTAGACATAACCTTGACGTCATTCATATCGAGAAGAACGTATTTGATAACATAATTAATACTATAATGGACGTCTAGGAAAAGACAGAAGACAATCAGAAGACTAGATTGGACTTAGCCGAAATATGCAGACGCCCTACATTGCACATGATAGACAACGGGAAGGGAAAGCTTTTGCGACCTAAGGCAATCTACTCGCTGGACAAGGAGGACAAAGTGAGACTTTGTAGATGGATCCAGGACTTGAAATTTCCGGACGGATACGTCTCCAATCTAAGAAGATGTGTCGACATAAAGGAGTGTAAACTGACCAGAATGAAGAGCCACGATTGCCACGTATTCATGGAGAGGTTAATTCCTGTTGCATTTTGAGAATTATACCGCCGGTAGTCTGGGATCCATTAACAGAGCTTAGCATATTCTTCAGAGATCTTTGTTCTTGCAAGTTGCTCGTCGATCGTTTAGAGAAGAAAGAGAAGGACATTGTGGTAACACTTTGCAAACTTGAGAGAGTTTTTCCTCCTGCATTCTTCGACTCAATGGAGCATTTATCAATTCATCTTATCCATGAGGCTCTTGTTGCTGGACCTATCGGTTATCGTTGGATGTATCCGTTCGAGCGACAGTTGAACCACCTCAAGAGGAAGGTGAAAAATAAGGCACGGGTGGAGGGTTCTATTTGTGAAGCATATATCCTTGAGGAGATTTCAAACTTTTGTTCCATGTATTTTCAGCCTCATATTGCTACAAACAGAACAAGGGCTCCCAGAAATGATGGCGGCTATGAAGTTGGTATTGAGGCAAAGCTGAAAGTATTTACTGCCTACGAAAAACCATCTGGTAAAATAAAAAAAGATATCTAAATGACGACGAGGTTAGCACTACAATGTTATATGTATTGCTCAACTGCGACGAGGAAGAAGTGGACAAGCTAGAGGGGTAAGTAAAATTATTTCGCGTGCTTTGTTGCTTCTGAATATAACTAATATACCTATGCTTCGTTGCTTTCCAGCATATTTAAGGATGAGGTAACGTCCAACAATCCGTACGCAATCGAGGAGGAAGTAGAACGGCAAATGAGACTTCATTTTCCTTTTTGGTTGAGAGCATATGTACGGACGTAGTCACAATTTACTTTTTCTGTACATTTATGCTTGCACATAATAATTAAGTTAGCATCGTTTCTATGGTATTTAGGTTGATCGTCCGGAGGCAAACCTTGAGAATGAGTATATTAAAACTCTAGCCAAGGGGCCAATTTATCAAGTGAAGACCTGGCCAAGTTACTGCGTAAATGGTTTCAGGTTCAAGTCAACAAATGCTCGAATAAGAGACGACTTCTTGGATTTGGATTCTACGAAGAATAGCTGTTTGTGCATAAAATCTTCAAACTACAAAGACGTCGACCCAGGCAATGACTTCTTTGGCGTCTTACGGGAGATTGTAAAACTGACATACAATTATGCTATAGAACCTTGTAAGATCGTATTGTTCAGATATGACTGGTTCGATCCGATCCAGGGTCGAGGTTGGAGAGTTGACAAACATGGTCTTGTTGACATAAGTTATTGCCGTCGATATCAAGCTTATGAGCCGTTTGTTCTAGCAGGCCAGACTCAGCTAGTTTACTTTACCAGCTATCCAAAACGAGGTGCTGGGAGATCAGATTGGTGGGCAGTCTGTAAGACTAAAGCTCAGAATACCTTCGATGTCGACGAGATAGCTTATCAGGAAGACGAACTACCTCTTATTACAAATATTATCGATGTGGACTCAACGGATGTTTCTCATGACATGTTTCATCAATTAGAAGAGGTAGAAGTATCAGAAGAGGAAGAGAAAGTTGATAGAAGTGAAGAGGAAGAGGAAGAGGAATCGGAACAAGATGAATTTTCAGAAGAGGATTGAATATGTTTAATTTTCAGATGTAGTATGGTTTACTTTTATTTTTTTCAGATGTAGTATGGTTTACTTTTATTTTAGCGACGTTAATAAGCGACGTTTTCAGATGTAGTATGGTTTACTTTTGTTTTTTCAGATATAGTATGGTTTACTTAGCGGCGTTCCCTGGCTGTAGTATGGTATACTTTTGTTTTTTAAGATGTAGTATGGTATACTTCTGTATTTTTTCAGATATAGCTCGACGTGGATCATTTGGTTCTGGTACTGGTGGAAGTCGACGACCCCGACCATCTCCATCTACCACTCCTACCGACTCCTCATCCCCCCGCACTCCAGTATACACTAGCGGTCTAGTCGCCGACAGTGCCTCCATACCCGGCTCTAGCAGTTCGAGGCTAGGACCTTCTTCTTCTATGCAGCCAGTACCGTCGAGTATTCCAGAGGTCGACCCCACTATTGAGGAGCAGGCCGAGGCCCATGTCGAGGTCGATGGCGATGGCAAGGCCCATGTCGAGGTCGATGGCGATGGCAAGGCCCACGTCGATGACGAGGATGAGGCCGAGACCGAGGGGCAGGCTGCGGGCAGGGGCAAGGACAGGGGCGGGGCAGGGGCATAGTGCAGCTCCCATTTGAGACAGATCCTCAATGTCACCCGGAGGGGGATCTGAGGTTGGAGATTTGGGCCTGTACTCGGACCAGGCGGTAAGTAAAATTGTTGCATTTAATTTGTTTAAATTTATTATAAACTTGTTTAATAAATTTTAATTTCTATTTTACAGGTATTATCCCTCCTCAATACACCGGGCGTTGGGTACATTCCTGCGACAGAACTACGGGGGGCCCTGGATCAACTGGAGGGATGTCCCGGCCGACAGGAAGGCCTTCTGGTTTGAGTACTTTTCGGTACGTAAAAGTTTATTTCCTTTTAACATTTAGTATGTTATGTTATAACTTATGTACTTCTATAATTTTTTTCAGCGGACTTACTTCTTCCCTCCCTACTGCACCGTTGCTGTCGAGGCTATATTTTTTGTCATTGCCAGCAAGCTCATTAGGGACGCGATCATCGACCAAAAGGATCGCGACCGTCGGGAAGAGCCTATTCAAGGTTGGATCTCTGCCGCCGACTGGGCGGTAATGAAGAGGAGATTTGAGGAGGAAGCCTACAAGGAGAAGTCCGCGAAGTCTAAAAGAGCGCAACAGACGGGGTCGCAGTGGTGTGGTGGATCAAGGTCCATCATGGATTTCTTCACCCATATGGTACGTATCTCACCGTATACCCATAATTAATACTTTATAGTAATATATTTCTTTCAACTTAACTGACAAATCATATAGTAATTTCGTAACAGGTTGAATCAGGAGAAGACCCGAATATGGTGACCTTGTTCCTCGCCACGCACATGAAGGGGGAGCGGTTCGTAGACAACAAGGCCCGGGACACCTATGTAAGTTTTACTTAATGCTAGTTCATTAATATTAATTTTTAGTTACGTAAAAAATTCATATAGATGTTATTTCTAGGACGAGTTTTAGAAGTTTTACTTAATGCTAGTGCATTAGTATTAATTTTTAGCGACCACGTGAGAATTCATATAGATGTTATTTCTAGGCCAAGTTTTTGAGGCTTAGGGACGCCAGGCCGACACGGTCAGAGGAGGCTGGTGCTAGCACTTCCCAGCAGCCCCCGACCGCCGTAGCTCAGTCAGATGATGAGCTGTGGATGAGGGCCGTTGGTAGCATTCATAGGGGTACGTACTATGGTGCCTTCATTGTGTCACAGGCCTCTGCGACCGCCACTAGTGTTCCCGGCCCCACACATACTGAGGAGTCGCTCCGCCAGCAGCAGAGTGACGTCCTTGTACAGATCCCAGCTCTGCGTGATGAGATGCTGCAGAGGATGGGTGCGCCACATACAGATGATTCTGCGCTCATCTCACGCTTTGAGAGGCTGGAGGAGACTACGGAGGTGCTGCAACAGATGACCCGTGCTACGCAGGAGGCTACGTAGCGGTTGGTCGAGCAGATACAGCATTTCCAGGAGATGGCAGCGGAGCGACCGTATGCTGGTATGCCTGGAGCATCGTCTACATCCGACGATGCACGGGAGGACATGCTCGTCCACCTGTTGTCACCGGAGGAGTATCAAACGATCCTGACGTTGCGATGACAGTCATCTGGTGGCGTTCCTCCTCCAGCACCGGGTCCAGCTCCAAGCGATCAGTAGTTTTGTTTTTGTATTTTTGGACTGTACTATATTTTTCACTTTGTACGTATTTGGGGATATTCAGTTTTTTCATTGAGGATATTGAGTTTGTACGTGTTTGCGGATATTGATTTGGTTTGTTCAGGATATTATATATTGACATTGTTTGTTGCGGATAGTATTTTTTCTTTATATTTTTTGTATATTCTGGAATGTATTGTGCGTGCCAGTGTTGAGTGTTCCACCGAGGGGGTCGACGAACCCAGGCATTGGATTCTGTATTTTGTGTTTTGTATTCTGTATTTTGGCTCAGGCTCCATCTCCATTTGTATTCTGGAACCTATTTTTTTCATATTTTTGTAACTTAGCGATGTTACTATTCGTCGCTAAATTGTAATGACGTTAGTAAATGTCGCTAAAAGCGTTACTAAATGCTGACGTGGCAACACGTGGCACTATAATCTGATGTCAGCTCGTCGTCGCCAAAACGTCGGAACAGTGTCGCTAAACGGCGACCACAAGATAACGTCGCATTATACGTCGCTAATTAGCGTCAACGATCAAATATCGCAAATAACGTCGCTAATTAGCGACGTTAATAACGTCGCCAAATAATGTCGCCCTAGCGACGTTTTGCGATGTTTTCTCGTTTAGCGACACATTTTTTTCCGTCGTTTCCAAAACGTCGCCCAAAACGTCGCTAAATTCACTTAGCGACGCTTTCATCGAGTTTAGCGACATTTTGTAACATCGCTAATCTGACAAATTTTTGCAGTGGTTTGTCTTCCTTTGTGGTACTCGCTATTTGGGGTCTGACCCCACTGGTTTTGTTTGGCCAGATCTGATAGAGGAGCCCAAAGGATCATTCGTACCATCTACTCGACGGTGACCATCCGGAGCACCAGAGTACCTAAGTGGGTTTCTTATTTCATTCTCCCACTTGATATGTTGTCACTACCACATTTCTAATTTGAGGGTATTTTTATCATTTTTGAATTATTTGAATTTAAAATATATTATTAGGAATTTTTAAATGATTTAATTGAATGATGTGATTTAAATACTAATATAATTATTGCCTTGTGATTATGGTTAGCCTAACCTAGATTGGACCTAACCTAGATGGGTCATAGCTAACTTAGTGAGCCACTTTGAGAATTAGATGGTTTGGTGAAGGGGTTAAGTCAAGTTTAGTTATGGTTAAGTGATTTGCAAGAGACTAGGAAAGAACCCTTGTTCTAGACCATCCATTAGCCTTGATTCAATCCTAGCCATAGGATGAAACCTAAAAACCCTAACCCTAACTATTATGACCAGCCAAGACCCCCCTTGCCTATATAATGTCTCTATGGGGATTTGTGCCTCTTTCTTTATTAGTTCTTCATTTTCCTAAGGAAATAGGTAAGCCTTCATTAAATTCCATCCTATTTTAATCAATAGGACTCCTTTTTGATTGGGATTTCTTCCATTATGATCTAATCAATGTTCTCTTGCTGATGGTGGAGTCCAATCACATATTTGAATCGATTTGATTGATTTGGTGGCTTGTGGAGATTCCCTCTTTGAAGAGTTTTTGTGTTGGAGAACACCATAGGTAAAATCCTAATCCACCCATTAAATTTTAGTTTTAATTGCATATTCATCTAGCCCTAGGTGTCCTGGTTCTGTAGGCATAGGATTTTCCAATTTTCGTGTCCTGTACGTGTCCGTATCGGACACGTATCAGTGGCATACGTAGGTGTTCGACGAAATGCCCTTTGTGGCATTTCGTTCGAGATTTCAAATTGTGTTTGAATGGAAATTCTCATTTTGATGTCGCTTACACGATTGTGATTTACAGGAGTGGTTTTGGGTCGTGTCCGAGTCACAATGGACTCGCGGACACGGTCGCGCGCGCCTGGGCGCACTGTCCTGCTACCCGCAGGGTCGTGCGACTCCTACAGGACACGTGGGCGCATGCCATTGGATGTGGAGCTTGGGGCAGTGTCTGACACGACACTCCCCAAGTCTCGTGTCACTTGGTGACGTGTCGTGTGCGTGCGGACACGTACACAGGCCAACCGAGCTCGTGCAGTCTCGTGTGCGCGTGTACGATGGTCTGGACACTTGTGTCTAGTGTTTATGGACACGAAACTGAGGGTATGACACGTGCACACATTTGATATTAATTACCAACCTTTTTTAAGGATTATTAAATGATATTTCATTGTCGAATGGGAATTCCCCATTTTTTTGATACTGTGAGTATCAGTGAACTGATTCACTGTTTTCTCCCTGATTCGAATTGCATTAATGAATTAATATCATGTATATTGTGATAATTTTAATTACTACATATTTAATGTCAAGTCTAGGACTTAGGGGATTCATTTTGTGATTGAATTGTTGTTTAGCAGTTCGAATTACAGTGAGGAGCTGTCATCACTGATACATGATTTTCTATGGAAACCTGAGATGATTCAAATCCCAGTTTTCTTGATCACTTACACCTATATATATATATAGGAATTATGTGTTGGTTCATGGAGAATATCATTTGGGTTTTGAATGCTAACTATGACTCTTCGAAATCCTGAGAACCATGAACTGGAACCTGAGTTTTAAACCCCTGAACTAATTTTCCCTTCCTTTGCATTCACTGATCTACTTTCACTGTTAAATTTCTAAGCTGTGAATGGATTCTTGTTAATACACTGAACTCCTACTTGAATACCTTAATTCCTAAACCCCTGAACTCTTGATGTCCAGTTTAGTGTAGGTTTCTCACTGTTAAGGGGCTTTCCCCATATTACTAGTTCAAGGTTAGTTTCATGTATTCTATATGATAGCATTCATTTTCTTAAACCTGCCAACTGAAGTTTCAATGTTAAATACCAATTGTTCATAGTAAACTGGAATGGTTCTCCTCTTATTTAACTGAAGTTTGAGTAATGACCAACTGTCCTGTGCATATTGATTCCCTGAATAGGAATGAACTGTTTTACACAATATCTGAGATTTGTATTGTGATGTTGAACTCAAGAACTGAGTTCTGATAAACTGAGATAGGACTCTGAAATTATTGATGTGTGAACTCAAGAACTGAGTTCATGCAACCTGAATTTGTGTAGGTTTCAATGATTGATTTCCTTTCCTTTTTCCAGAAATCTGGAACTTAATTACATGTTAGCATTGTCACTGTCAATTGCATATCCTGAGAACCTGAGAACTTCATTAGTATTTTACTGATTGGATGTTAATCCTGAGATTGCATTACCTGTCATATTTCTGAGAATTGGTTTCTATTCCATTTTAACACTGTCACCAGTGATCACAAGCACACACAAACCTGAACTCTAGAACCACACACATTCCTGTCATTTCCTGTACTAATGACACACAAAAACCAGAACTCATGACCTACACACACATCCTTCATTGATTTTTTTCATTCACCCTACACACACACAAGCAATCATGACACACACACACACACACACAGTTTCACTCACTCACCCTCTATTTCTATCCCTCTCTATGTATCCTATTCCTATGTAATATATGTATATATGTCACTACCAAAATAAGTGGTTTTAGCGACGCCCAAAAACGTCGGAAAAACAACAAAATCCGTCGCTAATATGTATCACCGACGTATTTACCGACGTTTAGGTTTTGTCGCCGTTTCCTTAGTCGCTGATTACAAAAACGTCGCTGAACGTCGCAATTACCGACATTCAGCGACGTAACAGTACGTCGGTGAGTTATCGACGTTTATCGTCGTTCCGTCGGTATATTAGCGACGTATATGTAGTCGCTACACGTCGGTAAAGACCTGGAATAGTTACCGACGTCTACCGTCGTTTCGTCGGTAATATAGCGACGTGAATGTTGTCGCTAGACGTCGGTAAAGGTCCTGTACATTTTTGCAGCTAGTGTCGGTAAACGTCGGTAAATACGTCGGAGAGCTGTACTTTTTTGCAGTTAGTCGTCGGTAAATGTCGGTAAAACGTCGGAAAAATATATTATTTGCAGCTTGTCGTCGGTAAACGTCGGAAAAAGACGTCGCTAAACGTCAGTAAGCGTCGCTAAACGTCGCTAAAGTTGTAAAAAAAATAAAACACAGATTCTATATTACCACTCACAATTCTATAAAACACATATAGGTACACATTCAAATCCCCACTCACAATTCCAAATCACAGCGCATTCAAACCCCCACTCACAATTCCAAATCACAGGTAGCTTTAATCTAAGTTAATTAACATCCAATCCAAACACAATTAACATTTATCGACGAAGGAATTAACATCCAATCCAAACAAGTCACAAGTCAATTCGATACAAACACAACTAACATCCAATACAAACATCCAATCATAAGTCACAAACATAAGATGATACAAATACAAACAAAAGTCCTAACTAGGACTACTAGTGATCTGGTGCAGGAGGGGCACCGCCGCGACGAAGGCGTAAAAACTCCTCATACTCCGCAAGTGAAATCGATACAGATGGAGCGCCAGGCTGTGACGTCGATGGAGTCGGTGTCGAAGAAGAAGGCGGTGGAGGCGGCGGAGTCGACGACGATGAAGGCGCACCCAGAGTACCAGCATGCTCCAACGCTGTAAGTCGCTGGTTGTATGAATCCATGATAGATAACATTCTACCACTGCTCTGGACCATCGAATCCTGCGCCAATCTCACCGTCTCGGCCATGGTCACCTGTCCTGTCTGCAACTCCGTCACCGTGCGCTCTAACCCTCCAACGGCGCGCTCTGTCCTCTCAGTCGTCTCCCTGAGGTCTATAATGCCGCGGTCGAGCGCATCCAACCGTGCTAGCAGCGCAGGATCGTCCGTAGGATGCTGAGACTGCTGCTCGATCCGTCGTAGCAGGTCGTCACGGAGAGACTCCATCATCTGGTGGACTCGGGTAGACTCCTGGGACGGCTGTGGACCATGCACACTAGCAGGAGATGTCCTAGAGGACTGGGTCGCAACTAGGGCGCCATAGGATCCCGTACCGTAGTACGTACCCCTACGGAGGCCACCAGCGGCGGTCATCCACAGCTCGTCCGCCGACGAAGCTTGAGTGGGCTGCGAGGAAGTACCGGCCTCTCCTGCATCAGGTGCACTAGCAGCCGCCCGTTCCCGCAGCCTCGTATACTCGGCCTAGAAAGTATGGATAGTACTCTATGATTTCTAATTTCTAATTAATGTACTTATTTTTACTAACTTCATGAATATTTATTTGCATCATATTTACTAAGTTATATTAAAATGGACACGAAGTATTAAATTAAGATAACGTATTGTAATACTTACATAGGTCTGCTCGGCCCTCTCGTCAATAAGGACTCCGCCCTTCCGATGGGTGGCCAGGAAGACGGTCACCATGTCGGCGTTACCGACCTTCCTTACCTGTAATTAAATATATTATCTTAGTAATAATTTATCGGATTTGCATTAAAATAATATTTCTAAAAGAGAAAGACATACCAGACGACGAAAATGTTCCGTCATCGGAATCGACCCACCGCACCACTTCGAGGCATGTTGCCTAGCCGCCTTAGCCTTCTCCGACTTCTCCTTGTACCTTGGCTCGTTGAATCGAGCCTTCATCTCATTCCACTGATCAGGGGTGATCCAACCTTTGATCGGCTTTCCGGCACGATCACGTTCCTTCTGATCATTAATAGAGTCGCGGATCAGCTTAGCAGCGACGGAAGGAAACATCCCCTCGATCTGCTCGGCCCGGTGCGGCGGATAGTAAAACATATCCTAGAACAGTACGAAACCAAATATTTATCAGTTATATATAATATGCATAAATTAAATGATTCATGTTAAAAACAAATCTATTTTAACCTTGAAGCGCGTAAACCAGAAGTTCTTCCTTTCGTCTGAAGCATCAGAGTAGTTAATCCAGGGACCACCATAATTATGCCTCAGCATATCGCCTAGGCGTCTCTGTACCCCTGGAGGACGATATCTATACATACATATTATATTCATGAAAAAAATTAATTTATGATAAAAACAGAAGAAAAAAAAAATCATAAACCAAAATACCTACTTTGTACCGTCGGCCCAGATCTACGTCCTCCCCTCCTCCGGAGGTGCGCACGCATCATCTTCATGATGCTGGTCGGCCGTCGGCGCATCCTCCTCGGCCATCTGCTCATCCGTCTCCATCGTCGTATCAACATCAGGAACGCTAGACGGGGGAGCAATCTCAACAGGTCTGGAACTACTCGTCCCAGGAGATATGCCACGTGACGTCGTCCCAACCGGCCCAGCTACTGTCCGATATGGAGGAGTAATCGGCGACGAGGATCCAGAGCCGGTACCAATAGGAGGTACCGAAGGCAAACTCCGTCCCCTAGCAGTACCTGTAGGAAGTACCGGAGGATCCCGACCTCCTCGTGGCCCTCGCAAATGTCCGCGACGACCTGCCATACCTGATAACAGCATATGATAGTACAAGATATAATAGAGACTAGAAATATGACAGTACAACAAATAATAGAGACTAGAAATATGACAGTACAACAAATATTAGAGACTAGAAATATGACAGTACAACAAATAATAGATAATAGAAATATGACAGTACAACAAAGATAATAACCAAGGTAACATATGATGATACATTCTACAATAAACATCTAAGTCCAGATAATATATTCTAGAAGAAACATCTAAGTCCAGATAAGTATATCTCTCTCAATCATCTTCAGAATAATCATCTTGTTCGTCTTCCTCGACCTCATCTTCCTCTTCCTCCTCATCTTCACTTTCGTCTTCACCTTCGTCGGCTTCGTCTTCCTCTTCGGATAATTCTACATCTTCTACATTATGTGTCGTGTAATACGTAACTTCCGTGGAGTCCACATCGACAATATTGGTTACAGGAGGTAGCTCGTCCTCCTGGTAAGCTTTTTCATCAACATCAAAAGTATCTCTAGCTTTAGTCTTGCATACTGCCCACCAGTCAGACTTCGTTGCTCCCCGTCTCGGATAAGCTGTGAAATACACGAGCTGAGCCTGAGTTGCTAGGACAAACGGTTCGTAGCCTTGATATCTACGCTTGTAGTTTATATCCACAAGACCATGCTTGTCAATTTTCCAGCCTTGATTTTCAATCGGATCGAACCATTCACACTTGAACAACACGATCTTTGCAGGTTCTCTGCCATAATTATATGACAACTCCACAATCTCTCACAAGATGCCAAAGAAATCATTTCCTGGATCGACGTCTTTGTAGTTCGAAGACTTGATACACAAACAACTGTTCTTCGTGGAATCAAGATCCAGGAAGCTGTCTCTGATCGGAGCATTTGTCGACTTGAACCGAAAGCCATTGACACAATAACTTGGCCATGTTTTAACAAAAGTAATTGGTCCCTTGGCAAGAGTTCTAATTAATTCAATCTCGGGTGAAATTAGACGATCGACCTGAATATCAAAGAAGAGATAATAAGTTATTTATTGCGCAGTTGCATTAGAAGAGGCCAGTAAATATTACCGAACTGCTTACATATTCGCTCAACCAAGAAGGAAAATGACGTCTCATTTCTTGTTCTAATGCTTCGTCTGTTAGGTAGGGTCTAACCAGCCTCAACTCATCATTATATGTGCTGGAAAACAACGAAGCATTAGAACGATTAGTACAATAATATTAGCTTATACTATTACATTGAGATGACGTAAACTCATCATTCCTTACTTACCCCTCTAGCTTCTCCACTTCATCCTCGTCGTAATTGAGTAATACATACAACTGAGCAGCCCTTAGCTCTTCGTCATTCAAATATCTCTTCTTCATTTTCCCCGAAGGCTTTCCGGACGCATTGAATACTTTCAGTATTCCATCATTAAATTCTTGATATCCGTCGTCGTTTCTCGGAGCCCTCGTTCTATTCGTAGCAACATAAGGTTTGAAATAGGAGGAGCAGAAATTTGTAATCTCCTCGAGAATATAGGCTTCACAAATAGAACCCTCGACCCGAGCCTTATTTTTTACCTTTCTTTTTAGGTGATTCAAATGTCGCTCGAACGGGTACATCCATCGATATTCGACGGGTCCACCAACACGTGCCTCGTAGGAAAGATGAATCGGCAAATGCTCCATAGAGTCGAAGAATCCAGGAGGAAACACCCTCTCTAGCTTGCACAGTGTTACCGCAATGTCCTTCTCTTGCTTTTCTAGACGATCAACGAGCAATTTCTTAGAACAAAGGTCCCTGAAGAATATGCTAAGCTCCGTCAATGGATCCCAAACTGCCTGCGGTAAGAATTCCCGAAATGCAATCGGAATTAACCGCTCCATGAATACGTGACAATCATGGCTCTTCATACCTGTCAGTTTGTTCTCCTTGAGGTCGACGCATCTTCTCAAGTTTGAAACATACCCATCTGGAAATTTCAGACCTTGAATCCACCTACAAAGCCTCACTTTATCCTCCTTCTCCAGTGAGAAAATTGCCTTAGGCTGCTTCAACTTCCCATTCCCGTCCTCTATCAAATGCAATGCAGGACGTCTACATATTTCTTTCAAGTCCAATCTAGCCTTAGGATTGTCTTTCGTCTTCCCCTTTACGTCCATTACAGTATTAATTATGTTGTCAAACACATTCTTCTCAATATGCATGACATCAAGGTTATGTCTAATCAGATTGGTGCTCCAGTATGGCAGATCCCAGAATATACTCCTCTTCGTCCAGTTATGAGTGCGACCAAATCCGTCACACTTGTAGCCCGTAGCAGGCTGCTCAATAGCACTTGGTAAATTTCTAACCTCCTCCCATATCGTGGCTCCGCACCACCTTGTCGGTGGATCACCCTTCTCCACAACGCCAGTACGAAAAGCATTCTTGTTCCTCCGGTACGGATGATCCTTCGGCAGGAATTGTCGATGACAATCGAAGAAGCACGGTTTGCCTCCGTGTTTCAAACGGAAAGCCTTAGTGTCGTCCATGCAACACGGACATGAAAGACGACCATGCGTGCTCCATCCAGATAACATTCCATAGGCCGGAAAGTCGTTGATGGTCCACATAAGTGCTGCCCGCATCTGGAAATTTTGTTTTCTAGATACATCGTACGTGTTGGAACCTACTTCCCACAGCTGATTCAACTCATCAATCAATGGCTGTAAATAAACATCGATGTTCCTTTTCGGATTGTTCGGACCTGGGATAATAACGGTGAGGAACATCTATGGAGTCTTCATGCACATCCAAGGCGGTAGATTATACGGGGTGACGATCACAGGCCAACACGAATACTGGGATCCCGAAAGTTCGAATGGGGTAAAACCGTCAGAGCAGAGACCCAATCTAACATTACGCGGATCAGAAGCAAAATCTGGATACTCTCGATCAAAGTGCTTCCATGCTTCTCCATCAGATGGGTGATCCAACACTCCTTCGGTATGTTCCCGCTTATGCCAACTCATGTTTTCTGCAGTTTCCTTCACCATAAACAACCGCTGCAAACACGGCGTCAACGGCAAGTAGTGCATCGAAGAGGTAGGCTGAATAGGAGGCCGAGATAGTCGAATGAGAAGAAGGGAAGAAGGGAGGAGCAGATGGGTCCAGAGCCATGGTGGAGGAGGAGAAGTAACATGAGAGCAGTTTCCGCCGTAACATCTCCTGGCTCTGCTGGCAACTGAAGTCCAGATGCTACAAAGGACGATCCTTCGTTGAAATCGACTACAACACCCATCAGTTCAAGTTCATTCCTAGATGAGTATATTCTAATGCCATAGAGGAAGGTCAACAAACTGATGGCTTCTATGGCATTGGAATCTACTCATATAGGAATGAACTTGAACTGATGGGTGTTGTAGTCGATTTCAGCGAAGGATCGTCCTTTGTAGCATCTGGACTTCAGTTGCCAGCAGAGCCAGGAGATGTTACGGCGGAAACTGCTCTCATGTTACTTCTCCTCCTCCACCATGGCTCTGGACCCATCTGCTCCTCCCTTCTTTCCTTCTTCTCATTCGACTATCTCGGCCTCCTATTCGGCCTACTATTCCGATACCGATACTTTGAACCTTGATCTTAACCCAAACCTATATACTGATCGATACTAATCCGCTACGCCCGATACTAAGTATATACGGTCGATACCGATAGCGATAGTCCGATACCGATAGCGATAGTCCGATACCGATAGTTCGATCGATACCGATAGTTCGATACCGATAGCGATAGTCCGATACCGATAGCGATAATTTAAAAGTTTATGGATTATGTGTTAATTAGTTCATGTTTTCATTTAGAGGTTATGCTCTAGTTTTCATCAAAGTCAATTCTTTTGTGTTTTGGATATGTTGTGTAGTTGTGATGGATGCTTCATATTTGTGATTCTGACTGACTTTACAGAATCTTTGACAATTGGGATATATTATATTATCTATGAAAGTTTTTATGGAAATGAATGTTATGTCTTGAACAAATGTGGAGAGTTGTGAATCTCCTACATTCTCCTACATTTTATAATTTAAAACCTATGGGTCTTACTATTCTACAAAATGAGCTCCTACATTTGAAATCTAGAATCTAGAAATTGGGATGAGCCTTACTAATGATGCTCTTAGGTAACATATTTAACAGATGAGATTTTCATGTTGCACTTACGCATTTTGTAGCTATAAACTGCTTAAGCAACAACATATTTAGAAGACCACCTATTCATGCAACTATCTCAAACTGACAATTATTTTGAGTAATCTCTTTCATTTCTATCGATACATGCCAAATATACTCTTTACCACATATAAAATAACACTAATACCTCGCTTTTCATCTCACACTAATAACTCACACACACATAATCATATACATACAAATACTAATCTAGTATTTCAAAACTCTCGACTTTGAAGAGTCATTTCTGTGTCAGTGTATACGACTCTCCTTGAAAGCTTTCATATTTGGTAGTAGACTACATTTTAAGTATTCTAGTATTTTTTTACCTTCGAAATAATTACTTAATTGACAATATTGTGTACGAATATTGTGTCGTGTCAGCCTGTCGTATCGTGTCTATGTCAGCACATCAGGAGGAGGGAGATAGGGTTAGGGTTTACCTTCCTTGGTCAGAATTGGGTCGGGGTCGGGGATGGAGCAGCGGCAGAGGGGACTAGTCGGGTCGACGTCGACGAGGAGACTTGACGGTGGAGGAGCGATGGAGGGTCGCCGGACGCCACAGGAAAAGAGGTCACCGTGGGGAGGGGGTCGCCACAGGGAGGGGGGTCGCCGTGTGGGGGGGTGGTCGCCGCGGGGGGGGTGGTCGTCGGAGGAAGGGGACGCAAGAGGGACGAGGACACCAGTGGGCGAGCGGGGTCGCCGAGGTAGGGAACGAGGGAGAGGGGTGTCTCCGGAGGGAGGGGTCGCCGGGGGGAGGGGCTCGCTGGTGGGAGGGGGTCGCTGGTGGGAGGGGGTCGCCGGAGACGAGAGGGGGAAAGGGAGAAAGATTTGGGGCTCGAGCGGGAGAATAAAATTTTGGGTAAAAAAATGAAATCGATCTGGCCAGCAGAACCCTATATGAAATATTTAGCGACGTCATACGACGACGTCGGTAAACGTCGCTAATATCAGTGATTTTAGTGACGTTCACCGACATATCCACGACGTACGTTTTTATAATACAAAACTTAGTCGCAATACGTCGTTGAACGTCGCTAATAGTGACGTATTGCGACGTTATAAATTTACGTCGCTAAATTGCTAAAATATAGCGACGTCTTTCATAAACGTCGCTAATTACGTCGCTAATATGACTTATTTTGGTAGTGTGTAATGTATACTTAATATATGTATCTATATATATATGATATAAGTTGTGCATTATATATAGGTATCTAGTATAGATATACACAATGGGTGTATAGGTTATCTTAGAATATATACTAGTATCATATAAAATGTGTATATATATATATATATATATATATATATATATATATATATATATATATATATATATATATATATATTTTATATAGATATATATATATATATGTAATGTGTATATATATATATATATATATATATATATATATATATATATATATATATATATTATGGTTGTGTAATATATATATATATATATGTGTCATGTATTAGATATAGGTAATGTCAGGTTGTCATGAATTATGATTGGCTAATAGGCATGTTATAGCCTGTAGCCTATGGTGTGTCAGTTAGACTAGTTAAGCCTAGTTAGACTTGCTAGACCTAGGTTTGACTTCTTGGTTGACCAGGGTTGACCAAGAGTTAACTTTGACCTAGTTTGACCTAGACTCTTGTAGAATGCATAGTAGAGCTTCATTTTATCATTTAGATTTATTGTGACTTGTGCTGTTCTGATTAGGAGCCAGACACCACTCCTCGGACAGTATATTCACCTTGGACATTCAGATAGCAGGCGAGTACATTCTCTGATCATTTCATATCATGTTTAGGATTATATTTCCTGTTTTAGACTATCTTACTTGATACTGACACGATGGAACATGGATTAGTACTATATGGATCCTTTCATGAGATGTTATCCTTTTCAGGAGCATCAGATACTTTTGTCTCATGTGTGTTTCACTTACATCACATATCTCATGCTTCTATTATCATGAATCTTCGGGAATCAGCTAGTGACTCATGTACCCTCATGATCACCGAGCCTTCACGAATCAATTCATGAATCACCCTTTTTGGGCAACGTAGTATAATCATAAATCTTAACGTAACTTGAATGGATCTTTGTGTATTGATTGGGGATGGGGGAGTATAAATGAACATGTGAATAAATCCAAGTAGTGTAATCATGAATCAATTCCAAGTAGTGTAATCATGAATCAGTCCTTAGCCATTCACATGTTTATGCAGTACTCTGAGTCACTAGTACTGTCTCTCTTTATATATATCATAGATATTTACTTACAGTCTCTCTCTTACATTATGCTATTCTTCAGTTCCTGTATTTTATTCTCTAGCATGATTATATTTCCTTTTCCTGCTATAACTTTTTGAGATGTATTGTGCTCGCTCCTGTCCTGACTGGACCTGTTGAAATATTACAGAGGATGAGGACGAGGCTGGCTGTCCAACTTATTATGGGGCTACTTTAGATGACAGCTGTGACTTGGACCAGCAGCCGGACCCTATAGCTGTGGATGACACTCTTCTAGACTAGGATGCTTATTTACTTTACTCTATGGATGACTGTATATATTGATCTTGGGATTTGTGATGTATTAGACACTTAGACTCTCTGATTGTACTTGGGATTTCCTTCCATTTCAGCAGTTCCATTTAACTATCTATCTACTATTTTTATCATCTGTATTTTCTTGAGTTATATATCATATCGTGCTTCTTCTTCTTTAGTTGTGATTGGATTTACTTTTATCATGTCACCCCTATTCGGGGAGTATAAACTCTTTAGAATTTATATTGTTAGATGTTGTGACCTAGGACAACGTTCTACCACCGATACTGCGGCATAGGCTGGACGTACCCACGTCTTGTGCCCTTACTCTAGAGTGCGGGTCGTGACACATTTTTAGTGGTGGCCCATGCATGTCTAGACTAGAAGTATGGTGGTATTCGAATTAGAGTATCACTACTGCCTGCAGTAGGATATAGGACATTAATTTTAGGGTACTCGATCACATTAGGAAAAAATTCTTTTATTGCCATATAAATCCTTATTTTCAGCTGATCCTTTTGAATTTTAATTGTCCGCCTTTGTTATATCGCTTCTTTCTCAGAAATTGATACTCTTGTTTGTCTATCTTCAGGATGGTGGAGACTCGATCGCAGCGTACCATTCATGAGGATGCTATGGAGGGGACTGCTACCTCTCAGCCAGTACAGCGGGGCCAGGGGACTGCAGCTCCTGCCACCTCTGCTCGTATTGATACCTCGGCAGCAGCAGTAGGGGGTATGCTTCTACTGGCTCGAAGGCAGGACCCAGTCATCCCAGAGGATCCTTTCCAGCAGCCACCTGCAGGGACAGTTGACGCCGTTCAGCTGTTGGCTTTCTTCAGGCAGTATATGGAGGGTCAGCAGACCCAGCAGCAGAGGCACACGGCAGAGCTCAGCAGAGGCATTGAGCTGGCAGTGACGGCAGTGGAGAGAGTCGTAGCTCAGCCAGCAGCAGTCCAGCAGCCACACCAGCCACGGGAGAAGGGCATCCAGGACTTCCAAAAGATGCACCCGAGAGACTTCCGAGGGACAGAGGGGATCATGTATGCCGATGAGTGGATCGAGCATATGGAGGAGATTTTTATGCTGGCTGAGATTCCAACGAGGCTCCAGATAGAGGCAGCGGCCAGTATGATGCAAGATCTGGCCCGTACATGGTACCAGACCGACCCGAGGGTCGGCACAGCAGGACAGACTTGGGCAGCATTCAAGAAGCTGTTCAAGGAGAAGTTCTTTTCAGACGCAGCACTGGGAGCCCTCGAGACCCAGTTCGAGGCCCTGTTCCAGGGAAGCCAGTCCGTGGAGGAGTACGCAGGAGAGTTCTGCCGCCTGAGCAGATTTATGGAGGACCTGTCGGAGACGACGAAGGCCCGGAGGTTCCGGAAGGGCTTGGTAAAGGAGGTCAAGTCCTACACCAAGAACGCCCGTAGCGCTACATTTGAGGAGATCCTGGTGGACGCACTAGCTGCAGAGGATGATCTTGAGCTTAGGCTCAAGAGGGGACGAGACTCCCAGGGAGGCAGCAGTAGCGGAGGACCGGCCAAGAGGCCGCACTTTCAGCAGCAGCACCACCAGCAGCAGAGGTTCCAGCCGCAGCAGTTTCAGCAGCCGAGGCATCAGCCAGTGCAGCACCAGCAGCAGAGGGTGCAGCAGCAGGCACCGAGGCAGCAGGCCACCCCCTGTGCTTATTGCAAGAAGCCAGGGCACGGGTGGAACGAGTGTAGGAAGAGGCTAGGCAGGTGCCTACTCTGTAGGGCAGCAGACCATCAGCTGAGGGAGTGCCCTATGTTCTCGGGACGAGAAGGAGCAGGAGCAGGAGCCAAGGCTCCGGGGGGACCACAGAAGGGACCGTTGCCGACTCAGCAACAGCGATTTGTGCAGCACCAGCATCAGGCCAGGGGAGGCCAGCAGGGGCGAGCTTTCGCCATGGCAGCTGAGGATGCAGAGGCGATAGGAGAGCTGATCGCAGGTTCGGTTCTTCTTGACTCCAGTCCAGCTTTTGCATTATTCGATTTTGGTGCTTCGCATAGTTTCATATTAGTATGTTTTGTGGTTAGACACGGTATCATAGCTGAATCATTGCCTAGGATTTACAAGATCACGACCGGGGTGGCATTATCCTCGTACGTGATGTTTGTAAGGGTCGAAGAGTTGTTTTGGGAGGCCGTGAGTTGGAGGTGAGCTTGCTCGTAATGCCATTGCCGAACTACGATATAGTACTCGGCATGGATTGGTTGAGCAGGCACCACGCCAGCATTGATTACAGAGGGGGTAGAGTTCTCTTCAGAGCGCCGGGGGAGCCAGAGTTCGAGTACTCCAGACGTCAGGCGGAGCAGGGCAGCGGAGTTTTCTGTGGAGTCTCGGCTGAGGAGCAGACGATTCCACACCCCTTGATAGTAGAGTATATGGATGTTTTCCCAGAGGAGTTACCGAGATTGCCACCAAACAGAGACATAGAGTTCTCGATAGACTTGGTTCCAGGAGCGGAACCCATCTCTCAGCATGTCTATCGGGTAAACAACAGTGAGCTAGTGGAGCTGAAGAAGCAAGTGGATGAGCTGCAGGACAAGGTCTTCATCCGCTCGAGTTCGTCGCCATGGGGTGCACCAGTGTTGTTTGTGCCGAAGAAGGATGTGTCAGTACGGATGTGTATTGACTACAGGGCACTCAACAACCTCACGATCAAGAACAGATACCCACTGCCGCGGATCGACGATATTTTTGACCAGTTGAGCAGAGCTCGGGTATTTTCCAAGATTAAACTGAGGTCGAGATATCACCAGGTAAAGGTGAAGGGGGATGATATTCCTAAGACCGCTTTTAGGACGCGGTACGGGCAGTTTGAGTTTCTGGTTATGCCGTTTGGGCTAACTAATGCACCAGCAGTATTTATGAACCTTATGAACAAGGTGTTCCACCAGTATCTGGATCAGTTTGTGGTGGTGTTCATAGACGACATCTTGATATATTCCAAGACTGAGAAGGAGCACGAGGAGCATCTACGGATAGTGCTAGAGATTCTCAAGAGGGAGCAGCTTTATGGAAAACTCTCCAAGTGTGAGTTTTTCTTGGACCGGATGGACTTCTTGGGGCATGTGGTGACTGGAGATGGTATCTCAGTTGACCCCAAAAAGATTATAGCAGTTGAGGCATGGGCAGCGCCGACTTCAGTTGCAGAGATCAGGAGTTTCCTGGGGCTGGCAGGATATTATCGAAGAATTGTGCAGGATTTCTCCCGGGTTGCAGAGCCGTTGACACGGTTGACCCGAAAGGATGCTGAGTATGTTTGGTCAGAGGAGTGTCAGGCAGCTTTTGATGAGTTGAAGAAGCGGCTTACGACAACTCCGATTCTGATATTGCCTTCAGGATCAGGTGGTTTTACTATTTATAGTGACGCTTCAGGAAAGGGGCTGGGTTGCGTCTTGCAACAGCATGGAAAGGTGATTGCCTATGCTTCCAGGCAATTACGTCCCCATGAGAAGAACTACCCTACCCACGACCTGGAGTTGGCAGCGGTGATTTTTGCTTTGAAGTTGTGGAAGCATTATCTGTATGGGAAGAGGGTGGAGATCTTTACAGATCACAAAAGCTTAAAGTATGTGTTCACTCAGAAGGAGTTGAACATGAGGCAGCACAGATGGCTAGAGTTGATGAAGGATTTTGACATCCTACTTCAGTATCACCCAGGGAAGGCCAACGTGGTTGCCGATGCCTTGAGTAGGTATCCGACAGCCATGTGTATCACTATGGATCGGCACTTGCTTGTAGATTTAGAGAGCCTTGGGATTGAGGTGATCATGCCCGGGGTACAGATGCAGTTATGGGGGATGCAGATTCAGTCGGACTTGGTGGAGAGGATCCAGTCGGCACAGTTTGAGGACGTTGCTCTGCGGTGTCTCCGAGAGCAGGTTCGAGCAGGATTGCTGGAGGGCGAGTTTTCTCTTGCAGACGATGGTGCCTTGAGGCACGGTTCCAGATTATGTGTGCCCAGCGGAGAGCTCAGGGAGCAGGTTATGCAGGAGGCCCACAGATCTCAGTACTCTATACACCCTGGTGCCAACAAGATGTACCGAGATCTGAGGGAGCATGTTTGGTGGTCCGGGATGAAGCGGGAGGTGGCTCGCTTCGTAGCTAGGTGCTTGGTCTGTCAGCAGGTCAAGGCGGAGAGGCAGAGGTCCGGTGGATTATTGCAGCCACTGCCCATTCCCGAGTGGAAATGGGAGCATATCACTATAGACTTCGTATCAGGATTACCGCGTACACCATGAGGGAAAGACGCAATTTGGGTCATCGTTGACAGGTTGACCAAATCGGCCCACTTCATGCCATTCAAGGTGGGTACGTCTACAGAGAGGCTTGCGGAGATGTATATACGGCAGATAGTCAGGATTCACGGAGTTCCGATCAGCATCGTCTCAGATCGGGATAGTCGCTTTACTTTCCATTTCTGCAGGAGTCTGCAAACTAGCTTGGGCACTCAGCTCAAGTTTAGTACCGCATACCACCCCCAGACGGACGGACAGTCAGAGAGGACTATTCAGACACTTGAGGATATGCTGCGGACGTGCGTCCTGGACTTCGGAGGCTTCTGGGAGGATCATCTTCATTTGGTGGAGTTTGCTTACAACAACAACTTCCAGGCCAGCATTGAGATGTCACCTTTCGAGGCTCTGTACGGGCGTAGGTGTCGTACACCCTTATCTTGGGATGATGTTGGTGAGCGAGCTTTACTGGGACCAGAGATGGTTGTTGACGCAGCCGAGAAGGTGAAGCTCATCAGGGACAGACTTCGCATAGCGCAGGACAGACATCGGCACTGGGCCGATAGCCACCGGAGGCCCTTAGAGTTTGAGGTACAGATTAGAGTTGGATTAGTTTAGGTTTGATTGTTGTGTTTTATTGATCATGTTTGTTTATCATAGTTAATTTGAGACCTTGCTTGTGTTTAGGTCAGAGACATGGTTTTTCTACGGATATCTTCGACTCGTGGTACGATACGTTTTGGTGGAGGTGGGAAGCTTAGCCCGCGCTTCATCGGCCCTTTCGTTATCAGCGGGAGAGTCGACGACATGGCTTACAGGCTAGACTTGCCACCTGCACTTGTGGGGGTCCACAACGTATTCCACATATCACAGTTGAGTCGATACGTGGCTGACCCTAGCCATGTGTTGGATCATTCGGAGATTGAGGTCAGACCTACTCTTAGTTATCCAGAGCAGCCTGTGGAGATTCTGGATCGCCGGGAGAAAGTTCTGAGGAACCAGGTGATACCTTTGGTACGCGTCGCATGGAGCATCATTCTCCAGGAGAGTCTACCTGGGAGCGGGAGGATGAGATGCGCGAGCGATACCCATATCTTTTTGGACCATGAGGTATACTTTCTATCCTTCTCACCAGTTGCATTTCGTCTTTCAATTTCGAGGACGAAATTCTTTTAAGGAGGGTAGATTTGTCACTACCACATTTCTAGTTTGAGGGTATTTTTATCATTTTTGAATTATTTGAATTTAAAATATATTATTAGGAATTTTTAAATGATTTAATTGAATAATGTGATTTAAATACTAATATAATTATTGCCTTGTGATTATGGTTAGCTTAACCTAGATTGGACCTAACATAGATGGGTCATAGCTAACTTAGTGAGCCACTTTGAGAATTAGATGGTTTGGTGAAGGGGTTAAGTCAAGTTTAGTTATGGTTAAGTGATTTGCAAGAGACTAGGAAAGAACCCTTGTTCTAGACCATCCATTAGCCTTGATTCAATCCTAGCCATAGGATAAAACCTAAAAACCCTAACCCTAACTATTATGACCAGCCAAGACCCCCCCTTGCCTATATAATGTCTCTATGGGGATTTGTGCCTCTTTCTTTATTAGTTCTTTATTTTCTTAAGGAAATAGGTAAGCCTTCATTAAATTCCTTTCTAGTTTAATCAATAGGACTCCTTTTTGATTGGGATTTCTTCCATTATGATCTAATCAATGTTCTCTTGCTGATGGTGGAGTCCAATCACATATTTGAATCGATTTGATTGATTTGGTGGCTTGTGGAGATTCCATTTTTGAAGAGTTTTTTGTGTTGGAGAATACCATAGGTAAAATCCTAATCCACCCATTAAATTTTAGTTTTAATTGCATATTCATCTAGCCCTAGGTGTCCTGGTTCTGTAGGCATAGGATTTTCCAATTTTTGTGTCCTGTACGTGTCCGTATCGGACACGTATCAGTGGCATGCGCAGGTGTTCGACGAAATGCCACAAAGGGCATTTCGTTCGAGATTTCAAATTGTGTTTGAATGGAAATTCTTATTTTGATGTCGCTTACACGATTGTGATTTATTGGGTGGTTTTGGGTCGTGTCCGAGTTACAATGGACTCGCGGACACGGTCGCGCGCGCCTGGACGCACTGTCCTGCTACCTGCAGGGTCGTGCGACTCCTACAGGACACGTAGGTGCGTGCCATTGGACGTGGAGCTTGGGGTAGTGTCTGACACGACACTCCCCAAGTCTCGTGTCACTTGGTGGCGTGTCGTGTGCGTGCGGACACGTGCACAGGCCAACCGAGCTCGTGCAGTCTCGTGTGCGCGTGTGCGATGGTCTGGACACTTGTGTCTAGTGTTTGTGGACACGAAACTGAGGGTATGACACGTGCACACATTTGATATTAATTACCAACCTTTTTTAAGGATTATTAAATGATATTTTATTATCGAATGGGAATTCCCTATTTTTCTGATACTGTCAGTATCAGTGAACTGATTCACTGTTTTTCTCCCTGATTCGAATTGTATTAATGAATTAATATCATGTATATTGTGATAATTTTAATTACTACACATTTAATGTCAAGTCTAGGACTTAGGGGATTCATTTTGTGATTGAATTGTTGTTTAGCAGTTCGAATTACAGTGAGGAGCTGTCATCACTGATACATAATTTTCCATGGAAACCTGAGATGATTCAAATCCCAGTTTTCTTGATAACTTACACCTATATATATAGGAATTATGTGTTGGTTCATGGAGAATATCATTTGGGTTTTGAATGCTAACTATGACTCTTCGAAATGCTGAGAACCATGAACTGGAACTTGAGTTTTAAACCCCTGAACTAATTTTCCCTTCCATTGCATTCACTGATCTACTTTCACTGTTAAATTCCTAAGCTTTGAATGGATTCCTGTTAATACACTGAACTCCTATTTGAATGCCTTAATTCCTAAACCCGTGAACTCTTGATGTCCAGTTTAGTGTAGGTTTCTCACTGTTAAGGGGCTTTCCCCATATTACTAGTTCAAGGTTAGTTTCATGTATTCTATATGATAGCATTCATTTTCTTAAACCTGTCAACTGAAGTTTCAATGTTAAATACCAATTGTTCATAGTAAACTGGAATGGTTCTCCTCTTATTTAATTAAAGTTTGAGTAATGACCAACTGTCCTGTGCATATTGATTCCCTGAATAGGAATGAACTGTTTTACACAATATCTGAGATTTGTATTGTGATGTTGAACTCAAGAACTGAGTTCTGATAAACTGAGATAGGACTCTGAAATTCTTGATGTGTGAACTCAAGAACTGAGTTCATGCAACCTGAATTTGTGTAGGTTTCAATGATTGATTTCCTTTCCTTTTTCCAGAAATCTGGAACTTAATTACATGTTAGCATTGTCACTGTCAATTGCATATTCTGAGAACCTGAGAACTTCATTAGTATTTTACTGATTGGATGTTAATCCTGAGATTGCATTACCTGTCACATTTCTGAGAATTGGTTTCTATTCCATTTTAACACTGTCACCAGTGATCACAAGCACACACAAACCTGAACTCTAGAACCATATACATTCCTGTCATTTTTTGCACTAATGACACACAAAAACCAGAACTCATGACCTACACACACACCCTTCACTGATTTTTCTCATTCACCCTACACACACACACAAGCAATCATGACACACACACACACAGTTTCACTCACTCACTCTCTATTTCTATCCCTCTCTATGTATCCTATTCCTATGTAATATATGTATATATGTAATGTATACTTAATATATGTATCTATATATATATGATATAAGTTGTGCATTATATATAGGTATCTAGTATAGATATACACAATGGGTGTATAGGTTATCTTAGAATATATACTAGTATCATATAAAATGTGTATATAGATATATATATATATATATGTAATGTGTGTGTGTGCATATATATATATATATATATATATATATATATATATATATATATATATATATATATATATATATATATATATATATATATATATATATATTATGGTTGTGTAATATATTATGGTTGTGTAATATATATACATGTGTCATGTATTAGATATAGGTAATGTCAGGTTGTCATGAATTATGATTGGCTAATAGGCATGTTATAGCCTATAGCCTATGGTGTGTCAGTTAGACTAGTTAAGCCTAGTTAGACTTGCTAGACCTAGGTTTGACTTCTTGGTTGACCAGGGTTGACCAAGAGTTGACTTTGACCTAGTTTGACCTAGACTCATGTAGAATGCATCGTAGAGCTTTATTTTATCATTTAGACTTGTTGTGACTTGTGCTGTTCTGATTAGGAGCCAGACACCACTCCTCGGACAGTATATTCACCTTGGACATTCAGATAGCAGACGAGTACATTCTCTGATCATTTCATATCATGTTTAGGATTATATTTCCTGCTTTAGACTATCTTACTTGATGCTGACACGATGGAACACGGATTAGTACTATATGGATCCCTTCATGAGATGTTATCCTTCTCGGGAGCATCAGATACTTTTGTCTCATGTGTGTTTCACTTACATCACGTATCTCATGCTTCTATTACCATGAATCTTCGGGAATCAGTTAGTGACTCATGTACCCTCATGATCACCGAGCCTTCACGAATCAATTCATAAATCACCCTTTTTGGGCAACGTAGTATAATCATGAATCTTAATATAACTTGAATGGATCTTTGTGTATTGATTGGGGATGGGGAAGTATAAATGAACATGTGAATAAATCCAAGTAGTGTAATCATGAATCAATTTCAAGTAGTGTAATCATGAATCAGTCCTTAGCCATTCACATGTTTATGCAGTACTCTGAATCACTAGCACTGTCTCTCTTTATATATATCATAGATATTTTCTTACAGTCTCTCTCTTACATTATGCTATTCTTCAGTTCCTGTATTTTATTCTCTAGCATGATTATATTTCCTTTTTCTGCTATGACTTGTTGAGATGTATTGTGCTCGCTCCTGTCCTGACTGGACCTGTTGAAATATTACAGAGGATGAGGACGAGGCTGGCTGCCCTACTTATTATGGGGCTACTTTAGATGACAGCTGTGACTTGGACCAGCAGCCGGACCCTATAGCTGTGGATGACACTCTTCTAGACTAGGATGCTTATTTACTTTACTCTATAGATGACTGTATATATTGATCTTGGGATTTGTGATGTATTAGACACTTAGACTCTCTGATTGTACTTGGGATTTCCTTCCATTTCAGCAGTTCCATTTAACTATCTATCTACTATTTTTATCATCTGTATTTCCTTGAGTTCTATATCATATCGTGCTTCTTCTTCCTTAGTTGTGATTGGGTTTACTTTTATCATGTCACCCCCATTCGGGGAGTATAAACTGTTTAGAATTTATATTGTTAGATGTTGTGACCTAGGACAGCGTTCTACCGCCGATACTGCGGCGTAGGCTGGACGTACCCACGTCTTGTGCCCTTACTCTAGGGTGCGGGTCGTGACATATGTACATTATTCTTTTGTGGCGTTTATCCTCCGAGTACGTGTTTAGCTCGTATTTTTGGATATTGATATTTAGCCTACGGGCCTAATCATGATGTGCGTATTCTAGACTATAGCTAGAGCTTATCATGTATGACTATTGCTCTTGCTAGTTCTCTATTTTGAATTACTAGCTTCATGATCATCCATGTATAAATGGTTTGGGACGCTTTACTATTGTATGTCTGATGACCATACATCTTGTACTTTGTATAATTGCTTGTGATTGAGATACCTAGGATTGTTTAACCTAGGATCGACTGTTGGCTTGTAGGAGTAACCCCCATGTCTTGACAGCTTATACGTAATTTCAGAGTACTAGCGTACTTTGGGATTGTGTAGCTGGCCTTGTCCGTCCCCACTTGCTAGTATTCTGGTTCTGGGGCGTGACACATGCTTGCCATGAAGAATATGCTTTACTGCTTTCGAATATGTTATGAAACTGACCCTAACGAAAAGATAAAAATATCACTAAATTAAGCTGCATGATTCAATATTACTTAATATCGGTTTAGTCGAATGGGTCTTATTAGTACGCGAGAGAATTAGTACTGGTCAACTACTAGATTGCTTGCATGATTCAAGGAAATGGTTTGCTCGCGGCGGAGCTTTGCTTGAGCGCACTGAAGCATGGAATGACATAGCATTTTGAGGTATGTGACCGTACTGACGCTCAAACTTCCAGTAGGATGATGCGACCGAGATATAGAAGATATGATGTATGGAACGATGAAATCCTTTGTGGGCTAGAGAGATCATGAGTATTGTAAGCTAATCTAGAATATTCATTTGGGTTATTAAAAGCCTTTGTAATTTTGCTGCTTATTGAATAAAAGAGAATTATTTCATATATTATAGGTAACTTCAATGTGACTATGTTTCTTCCGTTGTGAATATTGAATTAAGATAACCATTTGAAAGATTTTTTATCATCTAGCCTTGAACGAGTGCAACTCCAGACTCGTACGATATAACGCTCCAGCGATGACAAACGATTCGGCAGAATCAACACGAGGACAAACGATTCAGTGGGTTAGGATCTGACAACTACCATAACCATCTAAGTGCAAAATACAGTTGAGGACAATCCTAATACCAGGCCCAGCTGTACAGGCAGTTACCGATGGCACTGTGTTATAATAACCGATGGGCCAATGAGTAAACAATACCATAGCTCTACTACAGAGACCATGGCAACGAGTAAAATAACCAAGTCTCAAATATGAAAGCATGGTCAACTAGTCTAGATAGCCGGATATTTTGGTAGAGTCCTCCCTTCCCATGCTCTAAAACTATCCTAGTCAAGTCATATCAAGTCAAGTAAAACTCACGTATAAGTAACAAATCTCACATGCTAGTATATAGTCCTTAACAATGAATATCTCATGTCACTCCGTATCATCAATCGTGTCAGTGTCCTGTGGTCTATCATGTCAATGGAACATAAATAAATATAACGTCATGCCTAGTATTGATACCCGATGTGTCGATACCCGATGTCTGTAAACTAACATCGACACTCAAATAATATTCGGACGCAAGGTATCAACTAGTCCTACGTCTCTAATATATAACAAGAATCAAAAGAACAGATAAGGAATCAACATAAATATGAAACTTGGCAAGTTGCACTTGCTTGTCTCCTGCAACTGTGCATATTGCGGTCTGACTCCAATATCCTCCATCACTCTGTCACGTTCTTCTAGAATATACAACCACCCATCAATGACACCTCTATGACATACCATATATGGACTTACCATATATAGACGAATAATAAAATAGGTCTATATATAGACTATATATATTATTGGTCTATATTTGGTCAGTCGATATATGGTATGTCATAGAGATGTCATTGATGGGTGGTT
Organism: Iris pallida; assembly: GCA_029216955.1. Classification (NCBI taxonomy): domain Eukaryota; kingdom Viridiplantae; phylum Streptophyta; class Magnoliopsida; order Asparagales; family Iridaceae; genus Iris; species Iris pallida. The sequence continues at coordinate 3,536,686 of JANAVB010018600.1, forward strand.
GTATATTCTAGGAGAATGTGACGGAGTGACGGAAGATATTAGAGTCAGACCGCAGTATGTACAGTTGCAGGAGACAGGCAAGTGCACCTTGCCAAGTGGTAAGTCCATACCATATACGCGCCCCCTAACAAAGGCACTCTTGGACTTACCATATAATGACACCCATCAATGACACCTCTAATATTTAGTCTATTTTATTCATAGAAAAATAGGTATACAAGTCTTATATTGATTCGACGTCAATAGTCACCAACTTGTGTAATAGTTTCGTACCTGAAACAAATAATTTTAAACAAATAATAAATATATAAAAATTTTGTTAAATATATTAAAATATGGATCTCATAAGAAAATATACACAACATTTAATATAGAAATGTTACATTAAGATCTGAGCCTAAAAAGACATGTAGACCCTAGGTTTCTCAGTAATCCGACAACAGTACGACGAACACGGATTTTATTAAAATATAAAATCTAAACCAAGTGGCACAAAAGTATATAGAACAGACAGATTAGGATGTCTAGAGTACTACCAAACTTTTTTGAGAGAACGAAGTGCTCCGAAGTTGCCGAAAACTCGCCCGCAAAAGAATTGGTTTAGTCTGGACATACATTCATAAAACGGACGCCCGGAACAAACTGTATGGAGCCACGTGTATAGCCAATTGAAGATCAAAATAGAACACATAAATACCAATTATTTTTGGTTTTATGAGAAACGGACATTGAAAAGTATATGAAACCCTATTAACAAGACATCATACATGTTGTGTCGGATTCAGACTTGAACTACCAAATTCGGGTGACTTCTAGGCTCCGTACCCCTCCACCAAGTTGTTGTGGCTATTCAGAGACTTGATAGGACGAAAGAGATGTGACTTGGGAAGGCTTGAGAGGTGGTGGAAGGATGGAAGGAGTTCGGGATTTGATTGGGAAGGTGGCGGCCTAAAAGTATGTTGTCGAGTTTCAATAGGGGGCCGATCGGTTTATATATATTACATACATAAAAGATGAGGGCCATGGCTTTTTACGTGTGAGAGAGATTTGGGAGAGGGTTGGATTTGGTTTGGTAGGATTTGCTTGAGATTTGATTGACCAATCAAAAGATACACCAAGATATATCTCCTAGGATTTAAATGGAAATCAAAATTAGGAAAGTGGTTATGGAATTTTTTTTAAATATAGTTTAAATCAATATTTTCTGCATAAAATTGATAATATCGATCTAAACTGATCCTTTTAAGTTAGGACAACCTAGAATAGGCTCTACGAATCCTAGTTGGACTAGTTTTGGGTCAGTGCGAGGTACTGAACCGAAATAGGCTCCGAAAGTCTTATAAATGGTATTGTGTGCCATTTGAAAATAAATAACACAAGGGAACTCAATTGAGTGGGACACCATTGGAATGTGCATAGTAGGCTCAAAATAGGCAAAAATCCTGTATTGCATCAAAAAGTTTGAATCGGGTTTGGGCCTCCAATTGGAACTGGAAAATACATCAAAATTATGACGAAGGGCTAAAATGATCATTTTGATCCGAAAGTTGTGCAAGAAAAATATAATGCAAGAGAACATGTTTGAGTGGGACATGATATGCCAAAACGAAGTTGGGCTCGTCTAGAATATGAATAAGAAATTGGTTCCAAAAAATTGGCCAATGTTGTGCTTCAAAAGTCATAGCTACTATAAAGTATAGGTATAGTCAAAATTGATAATAAAATATAGTTTAATAAATAAAAATCATATAAAATAAATAAATAAATAATTTAAAAATGAGAGAGCTTACATTTTATTTGTTGAGTCTAGGATATATGTGAGTCGGGTCGCACTGGCAATTAGTTCGGGAACTCGGTACTCCTAAAAATTCTCTTGGTCAAAATGGGCTACCAATTCTTTTGGCACCGAACGTTCAAAATTTTGAACGTTAGGGCATCCTGTAGTGCCCTGTCCCTACATCGTACCCTGTTTTCGTCCATGGGGTACGCGAGAAAGGAACACTATTGCTACTGATTTAGTTGGGACCGATAGATCGGGATCGTTTGAATCGGTCGAACAGGAATGATTGAATTAAGATCATTTTCTCGTTATGGAAAGGCTTCTTCGGAATCAAGTCCCATATTCAGTGGGTTGCGCCTCGAGGACTGGCTCTGCGGCTGAGTCGGAAGAGACCTCATGTTGCTCTGCTTTTCATGCCGCACTTACTTTGGCTTTGATTTACGTAAATGCATTTTCGTGAATGTTTTTGATAGTTTTCATGGCTTGCGTTTTCGAACTTCGCATTTGTATCGAATTCCTTGAATAGAATAGTGTTCTAATCAGTTGCTTATACGATTGTAGGTGATCGCGTAGGCGACGTCTAAGCGCAGCCAACCAGTCCCTCGCCTGAAGCAAAGACTAAGGTGAATGGCTGATCTCCTTCGTCTCAACCCCCTGTTTCAAAATCAATCATGAAACACCAAAAAAAAATGCTTGTCGCTATAGTATAGAATCAATGAATTGAGGCACGATTATTCACGAAACACTTGCTAAAGGAAACTCGGAATAACTGCGTCAATTTGAGTAATTTACTCAAAAATGTAAGTTTCACACCAAAAAGAGAAAAGATAAGGTTCTAGAAAAGAGAGAATTATTTCAAGATCTGCAAAAAATGATTATTGGACAACTTATGCACAAGGTGTAGTTTTCTCGAACGGTTGCCTAGGCCAAAGATACAATTCGGCCCAGGAGGAATGAGTATAGCAAGTGCCAGCAGGACTGATACGGGTGATTTGGGAACTTTCGCACATGACTCGTTACCCTCCACGAAAGGGACACTGTCTAACCCAGCTATAGTCCGTGATGGCTTGACATTGCAGTAACATTCACACCCTTTCACTGCTTGAACTAACGCACGTGACATAGGATGAATGTGATAACTACTCAATGTATACAATTTTATATGCTTGCCTAAAAATATGTTAACATGCAAATCGAACATGATGGTTAGAAAGATCACCAAATAAGCTAACATGTTTTATAAAATTGCTTGAACCAAATGCAGAGCTTGGGTTTAATTAGCCACTCGTCAGTACATGTGATCGTACTGACCCTCGCCCTTTGCAGGTGATAGGAATCAAGGAGAACGCGCCAACTGACCAAGGCAACGTTCGTGTTTTGAAGCTTCGACCGCGCGTCGAAGACTCTCGTCGTATCACTTTTGAAGACTCTCTGCAACAGTCCAAGGAACATGTCTCGGCCTCCCTCGAATCCAGGTGGCTGGAATACTTTTGTTGTAAATGAGGGATGTATGTATGGAACGGCTATCTCATCGGCACTCTTTTTGTAATCGAGTCATGTTGTAAAGCCCGCGCAGCATAATTATAATAGAGTCTGTAAATGATGTCTATTATCAATAAAAATTAAAGTTTCTCTGGCTCAATGTGTTGTTCAATTTGTCTGTGCTCTCTCTCTCTCTCTCTCTCTCCTCTCTCTCTCTCTCTCTCTCTCTCTCTCTTTCTTAGATGTTGTGTTTCGGATTACTTTATGACTATGCCTTGTGCGATCGCAACCTAGGTTCGCAAGGCATCACGCCGGGGGACGACTATCGATTCTTCGAAATCAAGGCGTGACATAATGGTATCAGAGCACAACTTTACGTCCTTAGCCTCCAGTCTCGAGTCTCTAGTCTCGAACCGTTGACCTCGTGTCGATGAGATGATTTGTTCCATACGTTGAACCCGGGACATTTTCTGAAACTAATGAGAGACCTTTTTTTCCAGGAGTTGCAGAACCTTGGGCAGAGGGCGAGGCGAGTGCTTCCAGCGGCTCGAGTAGTTCCGAAGTCGAGCCTTCCATCAACCCAACGGGGAGGATGCCTACCGAAGCCGGACCTTCCGGCAATCCTATGGAGCGGATGTTGCATATGCTCGAAATGCAGCAGAGGCAGGTCGCAGCATTCCAACAAGAAAAAGAGAAGTTGCGCCTGCAGTCCTAAAGGTGACTGGCCTAATTTGAAACCCAGTTTGAAGCATAATTCAAGATACAACAAGGGCAACTTGATACGCTACGACAGTTGGTGCAAACGATCGCGACCAATGGGAACTCTGCAACCCGTACTGTCGAACCCGTGAACCGACCCATTGAAGTCGCACCCGGGGAGCCTTCGTCTCAGCTTGCGCCGCCAGAGAATAACACCTTCGACTATACCAACTTCAAGAAGGCATTTCGCACTTCCTTCTCCGGCACCGAAGACCCTTCCCTCGCGATCGACTGGTTAGACGAGATCGAAGACAACTTCGAGCTCCTCGACATCGATGAGGCCAAGAAAGTCGCGTGTGCTCAACTTCAACTTCAATTGAACGCGCACGACTGGTAGGCGGTACAAAAGCAAGCTATCCGTCGCGATGATTCCACCGCGCCGATCTCCTGGGCTACGTTTCGCAAGGATTTTGAAGTCGAGTACTTACCTGCGGCGATCCGCCAGGCGAAGGAGAACGAGTTCATGCAGTTGAAATAGAAAAACATGACGGTACGCGAGTATGCTGCAGAATTCAACAATTTGGCTCGATTTACGGGTGTCTACCTGCCAACGGCGGCGAGTTGAGCACGGAGATTCAAAGTAGGCCTGAGGCCTTCCATTTATGCTCATGTGACGGTGCTCGAGTATCAAACAATGGACGAGTCACTCAACCATGTCCTTTTTCTCGAGCCTCAATACCCCCCGGTCGCCACATGCACTGTTCATACCCACAATAACAAGCTATATGGTAACCCAGGAGGTAGCAATGCGCATAAGCGTCCAAACCACGGCAATGGATGCGGCAACTAGGGGAGGAACCGAGTAGTTTGCAATTATTGCCATAAGGTGGGGCACGTGGCTAACGAATGCCTAATAAAAAGTCGAGCATGCTTTGGGTACGGTCGAGTAGGGCACGTCGCACGCAACTGCCCTGAAGGTGGGCTGAACCAACGCCCCCCGCAACACCAACAAAACCGAGGCAAAGCACCTCGGGTTTCACAAACTGCACCACAAAATGACCAAGTCCGTCGCCCCAATGCCCAGGGCCGTGTCTACACCATTGACCTGCGAGGAAGCATTCGCATCTGACACAGTCGTGACAGGTATATTGCTTTTCAATAACATACCTGCTCGTGTACTGTTTGATTCAGGTGCCACCCACCATTTCATATCAGCGGACTTCACCGCCGAGCACAAATTTTTCCTAACACCGTTAGGCCTTGATCTTAGTGTTAACTTACCGTCGGGCAAGTCACTACTTGCAAACTTAGCTTGCGGAGACGGAATCATCTGTATAGGTGGTCAAAAGGTAGGTCTTGATACGATAGTTCTAGACATTAAGGACTACGACATCATTCTGGGAATGGATTGGCTCGGCCTATGCAATGCCTCCATCGACTGTGCCGGAAAGACGGTCACCTTCCGTATACCTGGAGTGCCTAAATTCTGCTATTCGTGTGGTGAGGCATCGCCGACCTGCATGGTGATATCGGCTCGAAGGATGTTGCATTCCGGATGTGAAGGCTATTTAGTGTCCGTTCGAGACATAAGACATGATGGTGCAAACGCGGGTCAGACCGACGTTGTGGCAGAATTCCCAAACGTGTTTCCGGACGAGCTGTCCGACATGCCACCTGATCGAGAGATAGAGTTCACCATTGACACGCTCTCCGATACCCGACCGATCTCTAAAGTTCCGTACATAATGGCCCTCGCAGAACTTAAAGAACTCAAAGTACAGTTGCAAGAGTTGCTCAATAAGGGATTCATACGGCCTAGCCTCTCGCCATGGAGAGCACCCACGTTGTTTGTCAAGAAAAATGATGACTCAATGCGTATTTGTATCGATTACTGAGAGCTGAACAAGGCCACCGTCCAGAACAAATATCCATTGCCCCCACTACAACAAAAATACATTTTTATGACGGCTAAAAAGTATCATAAATGACATTTTATAACATTTTTTTGTAAGCCCTCAGGCATCATGAAAACCAGTGTTATAAATATTTTTAAAAGCATTATAATTATTGTCCGCATATGTAACACTTTTCTCCTGAAAACGTGATAAATAGACGACCATATATAACACTTATTTTCCAAAGTGTTATAAATAAATTTCATATATATAACACTTATTTTTAAAGTGTTATAAATAAAAAATCTATATATAACATATATTTTTCAAACAGTTACAAATGTAAGAGATCCAAATATAACTTTCCAAAAGCATTATAAAAAGCAATACTCAATATTGCTCAAATTTAAAACATTCATTTCAAACCAGATATATCGATTCTATTTAACCATAATAAAAAGTACAATTCCAATACGGATAGAATGTTCAATATTACAATTCTATTAGACAAAAACACACAATTCCAACATCACCAAGTTCCCAACTGGAGTAAATTACATTCCTGACACACAACGTATAATATTCAAATACATGAATGATATACTTTCTAATAATTTCCGATTGAGCTGAGAATGCAGTAGCTCTGATAACTTAGAGCAATATAATGAACTTGCTAGATTACACTGAAGAACTCATGATCGTCAGATGAGTTTCTGTCATCAAATAGAGAATGTGTATGTCCCTATATATGGTGATAACCATGCAGCAGTCCACACATTTTCTCCAACATATCTACTCTAGTTCATCTCAAATTTGTAAGTAGGTGCGAAATCAATCAGGCCCTCCTTCCATCCACCAAATATACGCCCACTTCTTAGCTCACTGCTTAGCTATTTATGTATATCACCAGAAATCAAAGGACTAAGTTAGTACTAATATGAAAATGTTCTGTCATGGTATGATTACTAACTATTTACAGAAATTTGGCAAAATAAGTGCATGATATACTAATACCTGGTCGATCATAACTTTATGCCACTGTCTCGTCGCAACAAACTCCCTCACCTCAGCATCCGGAATGTTGAGACGATAATTCAAATAGCCAAACCATAAAATAAGGCTGCTACCATCAGAAATGCCAAGTCAGTGATGAACGTTCAAGTTTCAACAGTAAAACGAGTACTAAACTAGAATGTAAGTGCAAGAAAAATAGCATGCGATAGATATCCTCCTTTAATATATGGCTTCCATAGAGGAATTCAAATTACTACAATCTTGAAATCAAATAGTAGACCATGAACAATCTAACCTACCGTTGACAACTAAACAATTAGTCTGCTTGCAAAGTCCTAAACAATAGTATATGATCCACCACGAGTTCCATAATATCAAATGCTAGATAGAACAATCCTGCAACCTTAAGCATCAACAAAAACGGAACCAAAGAAAGAAGAAGAACATATGAATAGAAACTTATTCATGCGACGGAATCATCTTTGGTTGGTCAAGGTCTAATGAGGAAAACTGGGTACGTTTGATGATATCATAATAGAGTTCCGTTTCTGTTGATCCCCTTCCTTGTGGCTGATGTCAGATAAGAACAGATAAAGCACAACCTCGTCTAGAAAAGTGACATGCTAACAGAAACTGATCCCTAGAATTCTACAACAAAAATGAATTGTATTGATATTAACATGGAATTGGCAATTATTTACTCCTCGGAAGTCTTTGTGTTGAGTGATATTAACCTTGTTTCCCATATAGCCCATTAATCCGACACCAACCGGAGAGACTTTCAAGTTGTTTATGTGCCTCCTCAGCATTAACATATGTCCTAAGGGCACATGATAATACATTGATAAAAAATACATTTTACATGGGAAATTCCACGAGCACATTTTACATTTATCAAAGCACATTTTAAAAGATTGTTTTATTTAATGTGCTTGTAACAATACCCATGTAAAATATACATTTACCGATGTGTTATCGTGTGCCCTTAGGGCATATGTTAACCCAGTAAACAGAATGAATTCCATGCAAAATAGCTTTGTATGAGCACCTGCATACTTTAATAAATGAGTAGGTGGGGACATCAAATAAAAGAAGAGAAAATTGTTTACTCAATATCATAATCTAGTCCTGTCCAAAAAATGCCAAAGAACGCTGAGGAACCAGCCGTTAACTATTTCTTTGGATTGGAGTTAAGAACGATGAGGAACCAGCTGTTAGCTATTTCTTTGGATTGGAGTTAAAGGTGAGAAGTTCACTTACAGTATCTTCATAAATATCCTCACATCGTCATCAGGAACTTAAGTTAATCTGACTTTGAGTCAAACATGTACCCAGAAGCCATTCAATCTTCAGTCCTAGAATAGCCAACAAATGAATCAGTGTACTACTAAGAAAAATGTAAAGCCTGATGACAAACAGAGAGAAAGACATAACACAGTACCCAATTGATCAAATGACATGTCTTGGTAAGAACTGGATTCTTAAAATAAGGATTAGTACCAAAGAAGAACTTTGAGCTTGAATCCCTTTGGATCATCAAGTATGCACCATTTAATATCTTGAAGAAACTTCAGAGCTCCTTTGTCACGCTCTTGGATCTAGGGATCGTGGAAGAGAGGAAAACTAATCAACACAGAATACACGACTTCGATATCAAAGAAGAAAACAACCTGGATCTTAACCTTTTCGGCGTGGATTTCATTTGTTTTCAGTGCATTGAGCCAAAAGTCAGGCACACCTTGTTTTCTTCTGCAAGAAAACAACATAAGCATCTGAAACTACAAGTTAGATATGTAGTCAAAGCATCATGTCATGTTGTAAAACTTCTGAGCAAAATCCTTTCTTTATTAGCTATTATTCCAACCTTTTTTTCTTAATTACTTGCACAAGAGAGAAACACAGAACATATACTAGTTGCAAAAGTGTACCTTGCTATAAAAGTGGTTCATATAGCTTCTGGTATCTGGCTTCATCTGCTGCTATTTCCTCAAAAAACTTTGCCTCGAGCTCATCATTTTGGCTCTAAAATATGAAACATACATAAATATACTTAGAATCCTGGAAACCATATAATAGTTTTTAATATTTAAAATAAAGTCTTCCTTCTTCCAAACAACACCAAGCCAGCAATGGATTTGAACAACCTTCTTCTACATCCAGGTCCTTGTTTCAATCCATGAGTTGTTTTAAAGAATTGAAATAGGAAAAGGACTGTCAAGAGTCGTAGGTCCAGCATATAGACTAAGATCCCACTAACCTGAAAAAGAATTAAGTAGTAAGCATGTATCATCAAATAGACTCTTATTGGCAAGCATGCATCATCAAATAGGCTTTGTAGCAAAAACATGCATAATTTAGTAAAAGGAACATGAGTTGAAGAAACTTATTATATAATCACGCCATGAATCAACAAAACTTATTTTAAGTATCAAGTTTACACCAGAAGGAAAATAACATCCCCTCTGTAAACTTCCTCATATTTCAATTATGCAAAAATTGCAACTTGAAATCTCACTTCAGTTTTTGCAATTTGTTCATTTCCGCTTTCATTACATTACCCAATATTAATGTCAATTTGGAATGATCATGATCAACTCCCTCTAAGAAACTCAGATCCAAGTTCCATTTTTTAAAATTATCTATTCCTATATGAGATGGTTAGATCTGAACTACAAGTAGAAGTTACCAATTTTACAGTAAAGTACGACACTGATGATAATCATGAGAGGGGGTGATGATACTTGTATAATTGTCATTGTAAAGAGAACATCTATAGAAACACACATAACAATCATATATTCTCTCTCATAAGAACATCCATATACTCTATTATCATATGTAAATGATATCAGGAAAAATGTGCAGTCCCTATTCCTTTTCTATCTTTGTTGCCAATGCTATCTTTACTTTAGATATGTACATTGGACCAGAAACTCTGCTTTAGCTTCTGACTAGACAATGCAAAAGCAAAACCATATATGTTGGCAGACTCAAAAGAATGCACTGCAACTTCTTCACTTCAAGAAAGCAATGAATTCTGAAAAGAAGATTTCTTTCATTTACACCAAATGACAGGCTACTTTTGCGAAGGAAACGGAAGAAGCAAACTCACGTTTATGTTTTTACAATTATATGATACTCATTTAAGTTCAAAATTTGGGTAGACGGAGATAAATAGTCGGGAATCAAGACATGAAGTAACATTACCTTCTGTATGTACTGTGTCCCTTCTTCCTGAAGGCCCAAGATGTAGCTTTATTCTCTGTTTGTCGTGAAGAGACAAGCCGACGTTTGAAAGCTTAACATGGATACCCCTGCCATTGAGCACATTTTCCAGTTTCATATCCTTATAGATGAACCCAGCTTCACGTCGCGCAGTCGACCAGCGACAGGTCCCCCTCGCATTGCGCCATCGTGCACACTGCCTGGTAGCTCATCGCGTAGAACCCGCTGCTGGCCATCAAAGCAGGCTGGCGAATATCCCTCCTCTCCATGAACCCGCTGCCCGCACCGGAGCCGCACGTCTTGAACAGCATCTGCGTCCCCGCACCTGCGGAAATACAGACACCTGGCCAACAAATTTATTGCTACATTATATTTAGACTTGAATGCGATGGATTGCTACACAAAAAAATCCCAAATCCTAAACCTCCGCTAGCCACTCAATCAAATCTCTATCAGACAAGCCAACAAACAGCTTCCGAACGCTAAGAAAAATACCAAATCCCTCCAATCAAATAGTTTACCTTGTTTATCTTGTTTTATGGATTGAGAGTACGATAGGTTTGTGATGTCATGTTTATCTTGTTTTATGGATTGTTGTAACTAGTGGAAGATGCAAATAGTTAACCTTTTCTGTTAAAGAATATTATATTTGTTTAGGTTGACGCATATAAGGAGAATTCTAACTTTTTATAGGTGATTCAATGCATTAAAAAGTAATTGTATGATTCAGGCAGTTTGCATTGACCTGAGCTTGAATAATAATGCTAAGTTAACCAAGTATGATTGTTGGCATGGGTCATAATAAAGGTACTTTTACCTGCTTGTCTAGTTCATTTTGATTTGCACCCAGGAAGTATGACCTAGCAGGCAAAATCTGTTATTTGAAACAGACAAATACAGAATGGACAAATTCAAATAGCAACCAATTCTCTTGATAAATCTAAGTATACTTGAATATGCTTTACACTATCTTTGTTATATAGCCTATCTTGTTGTTCACATTTGAACCAAAGGGGATAAAGAGACATGATTTCTTGTTTGGTTTGAGAAAAGTGATAAATACTAGGGAAAACAAACTGTGGCTGCCCTTTCTATTAAACATTTATCAGGAAGCTTGGTATTATATTTCACTCATATCTATTCAATTCTCCACTTACAGTTTCAAAAATCTAAAATCTCTATTATCATTTTACCTAAATATTAGTAAAAGGATACCAATACAGTCAGACCAACACTTTCCTTGAAGTTTAATCTCATATCGAATCACACAAATTAGGTGTTCCTAGAAGTTCTCCATTAAATCATTTTCAATTCTAGATAACATAAATTTTCTCTAAAGCTATTGTTGGTAGTCTTTGGATTTTCTCTCCCAAATAAATTATAGTTCTTACCATTTCATATTTGATTTATAACAATATCATCTCTATCTATCTTAATTTTTTATATGCCATTGTAGTCATGAAATCACCTTTCTACCATCAAAGTTTGTCAGAATGCACAATGATATTTAAGATTACATGCTAACTGGATTTTCTAGTCATAATGACAAATTACTGCAAGTGATTGCTTCTACTAGTTTAGTTGTGATATAGTTTACCAATCAAGATTTTTGTGTCTCACAAATTTCTACTGCATGTATGATCATAGTGGTTTATACTTCCAACTAGGCCTTCATTTGGTCACTACACCAAAAAAGACAATTTGAAACATTTAGCAAATTGGGCTTTGAAACGGTATATAGGTGTTCCTAGACCTTGTAACACATGTTAAAAATGCTAAAGAGTTCCTAAAATTAATTTACTTATAATTAAAAAAAAATCTACAATCCTAAGTACTCAGCCATCCCAGATCCCATTTCATAATTTCATCTTCTCTTCCTCTCCCAACTACTCTCCCCTTAACCCGCCGACGTAGGCGACCGGCCACCCCTGCTTCCAAGCGCCCCCGTCGACGTCGAGGAACTCGATCCGGTCATAGAGGTCCTTGGTGGTGATGTCGACGATGGAGGAGAGGAAGGGAGGGAGCGGTGGCGAGTTTGGCGGAGGAGGGGAACTGGCAATAGAACTAACAACATTCCAATTCATTATAAATGGTCAACCAAATGCAAGTTTTTTATGCTCATGCATTTGGTTACCATTCTTATAATGAATCGTCATTTCTAATCGAATGTGTTCTTGGTCTGTAAGTTGTTCCCTATAATTTTATCATATGACATGTTTCAGTTTGTCATTTGTATATATTAATTGTAGTGAATGATTTTCTAAGTATGCTTTGGGTTGCATATATTTGAAGGTTATAGAAGATAAGATGGAATATGAAGACCAATATCGCCAAGCTGAGACTCCCAAGTATGATTGCCTTCCCTTCGGTGAGTCTCTTGTTAAGAACCTTTTCTCTCAAGGTACTTTTTGATGGGTAGATGGCTCTTATTGACCCTTGTTTATGACATCACAGATCTAGATGATACTTAGTACCCCTTGAGGCCGCGAGAACATCAAAGGTATAATAATCTATTGCAGTACAACCTTAATATTTTGTCAATGATTCATTTTTGTCTCAAATTTGGATTATGTTTTAAGTTTATCTTTTGTGCTATTGTGACAACCTACATGGTTGACAGGCTTGGAATTGAAGAGAGTAAGACCCCTTAGATCTCTAATGCACTTTACAAGAACTATGGAACAACCATGGCTGGCTTAAGGGTATATAGGTTCACTTTTCCTTGGTTTAAAATTCTACCAATGATCTAAGGACAGACCACCACTCCAAATATCTGGGCCATGTTGTATCAGACACAACCTGGACTCTTCTAAATACATACGACATACAAAAGAGGTGCCTTTTTCAAAATACACTACGACCATCAAAATACACAACGACTTGGTTCTCGAGTGATATCAATTGTTTTATTTCCATTAAATGCTATCGGCCATCCCCTTGTAGGTCTATCCAAGCATGCATACGAGAATGTTTGCTACATCATGTGAGATTTATGCTATGCAGAACACTTACCTGTAGTAAAAATTTCTATTTCCATTATGTGTCCAAATGTACCATATGTCCTATGTCCAATATTTGTGTTTTTGTGAAAAGTTGCTCATAAGATCAATATTGTGATGTAGCAAATACTATGAGATCTCAAAATTCTTACCCATTTTATTGTATTAAAATCGATAAACAAACTCAACCACCTATATATTCATTTTAAGTACATGGATATTTACAAATATAAACATATAGTCATTTTCTTGTGTCTAGATTTATGGATATTTTCCATGTTAGGCACTTTGTCTACGTCAGAGTGCGACAACAATGTCCACTGGTCCCATGTTTGCATATGCTCAACTTTGCTTGTAGGACCTTAGTTGTTGTAGTTCCAAGCCATGTTATAGCAACAAAATGTTGGTCTCTTTTCTATTTGCGATCATAAGCGCTAATGTATACTCTCGGCCGCGGCATTATACTTGTTTCCCTTTTTTCAAGGACTGTTAATTTATCTTATGCATGAATGATCATATATAATTAACAAAGAATGTCCTATTATATACTTCAAAGAAACAAGTAATAAGGAGAACATGTTAGTAAATAAAATATTTACTGACTTGCATGGTTGAGCATTTAAGTCTAATTAACAAACACGCTAAAGATGTGGGCTGAAACTGAAACATGTGGCCTGGCCATACATTTTGGAGGAGCTGATTTACCCAGACCAATATTGGTAATGGATATAAGTACAAACCACTATCCAAGGAAGAACGGTCACTATAAAAACCTGTGTCTTGTCCGTGTGCCATCGTGTAGGGCACGTATGAGACATGACACAAAGACTCCAAGGTACACTAGGCTACGTCAAAATCAATCATTTAATGAAAGAAGTTAGCGTGAAACTGATGCTCGGGCCTCCAAGAAATCTTGTAAATTTCCATATTATGTAGAATTAATTCTAGATGGAGGGGAAATCAAAAGATTTGTGATAGGGAATTATAAATTATGCAAGACATTATTATATGACACTGAGCAAACTTTAGATATTTGCTTCATGTACATTCCTCTCTGTATTTTTTACCACTTATTATATGCTTGCTAATTCTTCCAATTTTATTTGCAGTTCATTATGAAGGTATCCTTGCTGAAACTGGGAATTTTTTGATACTACACATGAAGACATTTCCATTTTCACATTTGAAATTGGAGCAGGTACAATGATCAAATATTGGGATATAGCCTTAAGAACTATGAATGTAAGTCCAGCAACAACCATATGCTACATGTACTAAATGACATGGCTATATTGGCTCTTTTAAGTTTGGAGAAGTAGCAAAAATTACTTGCAAACCAGATTATGCCTATGGGAGTGCAGGTTTGCTGCCAGAGATACCACCAATTGCAACATCTTTTTGACTATGCAGTACATTAAGAAGTGGAACACATATACAAGCAGTCAATTGAAAATGGGATGTATTTACATTATATTCTTAGCAACTACTTTTCTAACACAATGATAATGGATACAGTGCAACACTCATATTTGAAGTGGAACTAGTGGCTAGTAGGCCACAAAAAGGTACAAGTCTGGGGAGCATTTCAGATGCAAAAGCTCGGCTAGAGTAAGTGTGCTTATTCCATAACTATTTGAGTTGTACATTCATTTGAGTTGTACATTTATAGATTCATTGTTGTTTCAGTTATAGGACATTCACTGCTAGGGGCATGAGCAGAGAGACCTTCCCGCTCCGGTTGGGTACCATTGAGCATATGATACTTGGGTTCGGTTGCTGTGAATTAGGAAGATGAAGAGAGAGATTGTTGAGTACCGAGTTACCAAACTAGGGAGCCCCCGGTGCACCCACTAGGCCACACCCCTCGGGAGCCCCCGGTGCACCCACTAGGCCACACCCCTCGGATATATATATATATATATATATATATATATATATATATATATATATATATATATGGAACAGTAAATAATTGTTCCATTGATTATAGTAGGAACGCTAAAAGGTGTGTTCCAACTTTAGTCCTAGGAACACCTAGTAAGTGTTTCAAATGAAAGGATAGGAACGCTTCATAACCGTTCCAAATATTTGTAACGCCACTTTTAGGAACGGTTATTAAGGGTCTGCTTGGTAATGGTGTTTTCACCGGTTTTGGGGTGTTTTTGAACCAACCGTTTATGAAAACCCCTGCTTGTTAATTTTTTTGAGGCACTGGTTTTCGCCGGCTCAAAACCCCCCCAAAACCGGTGTAATGTATTTTTGGGTGGCTTTGTAAACACCCCAAATCGACGGGTTTTGAGCGGCTCTATTTTTTTATTCCATTTATGTCCTCACAAAAATAGATATAATTATAACTACCGATACCCTTCCCTATTTAATTTATTCGTGTAAAAAACTTTTAGAACCGCTCGTTAGTGAATTACCAAGCATGGATTGGACTGGTTTAAAAGCCGCTACTTAAAAACCATCCAAAACCGGACCCCTCGTAACCGCTCATAACCGGTACTCTAAAAATACCTCATAACCGCTACCCCGATAATTGCCAAGCAGACCCTAAGTGTTCCTAGAAATAATAGGAACACACCTATACCGTTCCTAATTTCATTCTTTGGTGTAGTGGGTTCTCTGCAGATTGTTGGAGGTATATGGGCAGATATGATTGGTGGCAAGCTGGTTTTAGGCTTTGGGGTCGTATGGTGGTCAATTGCCACTATTCTCACTCCTTTTGCTGCTAGACTCGGACTTCCTTTCTTACTTCTCATGCGTGCTTTTATGGGGGTTGGTGAGGTTGGCTTCTTCCTTAAACATTATGCCCCCTTTTTTGTTGCTTCAGACATGATTGCAGTATAACCAAGGAAAATATGCTATTTTTCCAAGGTCATCCTTTTCACCTTGGTTTTGCTCTGCTTTTTGCATCTCGGCATCAAAAATTCGTAAAATTCGAGAAAATTGGGAAAAATTCGGACCTCGTAGAGGGCGTAGCAGCTTGCGAACTGGACCCTAGTGGCGACGGAGGGCCTGCAGAGGGAGGTCTACTTGGGGAGGACGCGGCCGAGGCAGGAGTAGTAGTCGAAGGAGATGGTGGAGGAGTTGAATCCCGTCGAAGAGGAAATGGGTCTTCCCGACTACGGCGGCTCTGCTACTCGCTGCTGTCGGCTCAGTCATCGACGAGAAGATAGACACAAGGACGGGAAGTTTCTAGGGTTAGGGTTTGGGGAGGGTTAGGGTTTAGATCTGGAAGGGGGAGAGGGATTTGGGGGTTTTGTCTCTGGGAGATGAGAACGAGGGGAAGAGAGAGAGAGAGAGAGAGAGAGAGAGAGAGTGTTTTTTTTAAGGCAAATATTAAAGGCCACTCCCAAATTACTAAGGGCAACCATCCTACTAAGGGCAACCAAGACCATTTCTAAATTTTACTAAGGGCAACCTAATGTTAAGTGATTTACTAAGGGCCAACAAAAGGAGGAAGCTGCCAGCCTCCCTCTCCCCGCCGCCGTCGACCCGAAGCCCCTGCGCAGCACCCTCTCCCCCGCCTCTCCCCCGCGCAGCACTCTCTCCCCCGCGCAGCACCCTCTCCCCCGCCGTCTATTCTCCAACAAACTCATTGCCAGAAAATCCCCTCCCAAAAAGCTTACCCCAATCCCCAAAGAAGAAGCCGACGCCGACGACCACGCCGGCACTTCCGAAGCCTCGTCCCTCTCCTCCCTCGGCCTCGCCGACTGGGCCGCCTCCGTGTGCGCCGAGCTCGGCATATGCACGCCGACCCCCGTCCAATCCCACTGCATCCCCCGCATCCTCGCCGGCGACAACGTCCTCGGCCTAGCCCACACCGGAAGCGGAAAGACCGCCGCCTTCGCCCTTCCCATCCTCCACCGCCTCTCCGAGGACCCCTTCGGCGTCTTCGCCCTCGTCATCACCCCCACCCGGGAGCTCGCCGTCCATGGATCCAACAGTCCAAGCAGAAGCGCGGCCACCACCGCTGAGCGGTGACGACGAGCGCAGGACGGGGCCGAGGCCTGGGTCGAGAAGCTCAAGGACTGCAGGCCAGCACTGCAGTCCTTTCTTCACTTGGGACTGCAGGCAAGCCTGCAGTCACTGCAGACAAAAAAAAAATTTATGTCAATTGAGGACTGCAGGCCAGCACTGCAGTCCTGTCTTCACTTTGGACTGCAGACAAGCCCTGCAGTCCTCAATTGACATAAGTGGGGTGGCCCTTAGTGTTTTCAAAATGGCAAATTTGTAAAAAAAATTTAAATTTTTAAGTTGGTGGCCCTTAGTAATTTGGGGTTGGCCTTTAACATTTGCCTTTTTTTATTGGGTTGAAAGAATTTGGAGTAGAACCAAAAAAAGAGCGGACTGAGACGGAAAAAAAAAATTGGAAACTTTTTATATGCTCGCATGTAGAACTGTTATAAAAATACATACTATATATAACGTTTATAAATAAAAAAAATGTTATAATTGGCCAAAAATTCTTCAAAATTGCCATAATAAGAGGTGTTTATAAATCTTTATAACTTTTTTATAAAATGTTATAATAATATTTTTATAAACGTTATAATAGGATATTTTTCTTGTAATATCCGCATAGACGACCTGTTCGATCAGTTACAGGGTGCTGCGATATTTTCTAAAATTGATCTTCGCTCGGGTTACCATCAACTCAAGATTAAGCCGGACGATGTGTCGAAGTCAGCCTTCTGCACTCGATACGGCCATTACGAATTCCTGGTAATGTCGTTCGGCCTAATGAACACTCCAGCTACTTTCATGGATTTAATGAATCGGGTGTTTCGACCCTACCTCGATAAGTTCGTAGTAGTCTTCATCGACGAATACTCATCTACTTGAAGAACAAGCGGCAACACGTTGAGCATCTGTAGACCGTGCTTCAGATCCTTCACGAAAATCAGTTGTATGCGAAGCGAAGCAAGTGTAAATTTTGGCTGAGCAACATCGCATTCCTCGGACACATCATTTCATCCGAAGGCATTGCAGTCGACCCAAAGAAAAGTTTGAATCCGTAGTCGATTGGAAACGGCCAGCGTCTGTCACGCCCCGATCCCGCTAGGGTCGTCCGTCTTGCCTGGATCCCTGCGGGATCGATCGTCCTCGCTAAGGCATGATGCCGTGCAAGCCTAAGTTACGCTTGCACAAGGCCATGTACCTGTACAAAACAACTAGTCAAGCAAAACACACGCCACGCACCCATTTTATTGCAGAAAACCAAATATTGGACACAGAGATTTGAAATAGAAATACTTTCTTTTATTCATAACTTGATAGGAATACAAGTACAAAGCTTTGCAAACTCAGATTTTGCCTTATATTGGCTACATGATTCTCTTTGAAAATAGTCACAATGTCCATACATGATATCCCTTTATTACAAGCTGGAATTGAAAAGACACCTTCAAAGGAAATGAAAACTTGCAATTTGACTGAAATGAAAGTAGCTTCGAGGCAGTTCGCAGCTCTACTGGGCTAGACGAGCTTTAGTGCCTCTCCTGAAATCCCCCTGTCTCCTTTGCTTTCTGAAAAAGATGCCCACAACGTGGGTCAGCACACATCATGTACTGGTGAGCAGCTTTTGGCCAAACTCACAAATCTTTGCACTAAATCAACATCTAAAGCTAACATTTACTAGTGATCTTTCTACTTATCTAGATTCTTTTTTTTAACAATTCATAAGAAACATAGCAGCAGAAAGCATTGTATAATAAATCTTACCATCGTCGACAGTCATCCCTGCACAAAACATGTTAGCACAATTTGCATAACGAGTAATTCATGTTCATTCTTGCAGATATTGAAGTTGTCATTCGGGTCATGCAGGTGGACTATTCTACCTGTTGGTCCATGGGTTATCCCCATGATTAGCCGCTGTGACTCTTTGGTTCAGCTCGTCGCTAAGGACTCAGATCGACTCCCATTTTCACATGGAGGCCCTAATCTCTCCTAGGCCGAGCGGTTCCAGGTGCCCCCAGATACCACCAGAGAGACAAATGTTTCCTTGTATACAAGTTGTCCGAGACCAAATGCATGCTCTAGTCGTTCTATCAAATGAGACACACTTGGACTTATGCACAGATATACGATACGTTTATTTCGTGCCTTCAGATTCATCTCAACACGTACAAGTTCGTCTGTACATGTCAACATTTTCAAGCATACTAGTGACAAGCAGATGATCATTCTTATCGAGCAGATAGAGTAGCAATACATATTCTTGCAATTGGTTCAATTCAATTATCTTCTCTTATCTTTTGTGGATTTGGTATCGTTGACCATTGGGACAAGGCAACAGAGTGGACTAGAGATCATTTTTCTTAGGCGTACAGATCAATGTTTGTTCGGTTGAAGCAACTCACCGAGATGAATCTTAGTTGAGAGAAGGAGGGACTTCACGCGTCGTTCACGAACAATTCACGCGGCCTACATTGGCACCAACAATTGATTAGCATACTTCGTCTTTTTCTCTCAAGATTCGGAATGAATACGAAATGCGATGAAAGCGAACAATGAAAACCAATCATCGAAAACCAACACGAAAACGCATTCAACAAAACCAAGCAGCGAGAGAAAACATTCAACAAAACTCTTGGATTCATTTCAATAGAAGCCAATCCATCAATTGGAAAGGTTCATTGTATTTCATCCGTGATCGATCGATACCGGCAAAGGTTTCCCTAAATACTCAGTTCGAGACTGAGTTAGCAAGCCGTAGGTATTACATAGTGGACCGCGAGAAGCGGGGCACTACATAATAACCCACTGAAAAAAAGTTTTGTCCTCAAAACTTAAGATGCAAACGCACCTCCACTAGAATTGCCATCTTTATCAAGTAGGGAGGCGAGACTATAGACGCGCGCGGTCGCCGTGTTGTTATTCCGCAACTGCTGATTGTGCGGATTATCTCGGAGCGGCGGTGGATCTGGCAGCGGTCCATGTTCCTCTACATCATCTCTGTTACGTGTCGTATGTCTCTTCTTTAGGCAATCTCTGAAACCATGGCCTCTCTGACCACAGTTGAAGCATTCCCTGTTAAGGGAACGACAATGTTCTCTGACATGGCCCAGGCGGCCGCAGAAAGAGCACTCAATCTTGTTACGAGGTCCTCTGCCTTCTTCTCTCCATCTTGGTATCTTTTCGTAGATGGATTGCGACTGCACTGGATTTTAGCTGACGCCTTCCTCAGGCTAAATTGTTCCACTTGAAGCGCTGCCTCAAAGGCCTGAGGATATGTCTCGCATTCTCGATTCAGTATACTTAACTGAATGTCATCGTTCAGACCTTGGACGAACCGATTTATGCGGGCCTGCTCTGTTGGTACCATGACAGCAGCAAAATTAGCCAGCTTAGCAAATTCAGATTCATAATCTTCCACGGACATGCTTCCTTGCTTCAAAGTGACGAAGTCATTCTCCATCTTCTGGCTGATAGCAGAAGGGAGAAACTGTTCCAGAAATGCTTTCTTGAACAAGGCCCATGAGATCTTTCCATTTCCAGTTGTTGCGAGCAGCGCCGGCTTCTTCGCCTTTCACCAATCCTTTGCCCGCAGCCGTAGAAGCAGAACGGCACAAACTACCTTTTTGCTACTTGAAACTCCCATGAACGCGAACAGACTCTCCATTTTATCAATCCAGTCCATCACTGTAGTGCTCCGTCCCTACATCGTGCCCCGTACTTGTCTACGGGGTGCGCGAGAAAGGAACATTGTCGCTATCGATTCGGTCGGGACCGATAGGTCGGGATCGACCGAGTCGATCGAACGAGAACGGTTGAATTAAGATCCATTCCTCGTTATGGAATGTCTTCTTCGGAACCAAGTCCCATATTCAGCGGGTTGCACCTCGAGGATTGACTATGCGGCTGAGTCGGGAGAGACCTCCCGTTGCTCTGCTTTTCACGCTACTTGTGTTGGTTTTGACTTTGTTTTCTGAATGCGTTTTCGTGAATATTTTCGATGGTTTTCATGGCTTGCATTTCGAACTCGCATTTCCTATCGAACTCCTTGAATAATGCAGTGTTCTAATCGGTTGCTTGTGCGATTTCAGGTAATCGCGTAGGTGACGTCTAGCGCGACCAACAAGTTCTCTCGTCGAAGTAAACTCAAGGTGAGTGGCCGACCCTTCTCTTTTCGACCCCTTCTTAAGCAAATCGATAGTGTTGTTGCGGATGAAAGAATGAATGCAAGGGCACGGACACGGTGAAATGATCAAGTTTTAAAGAGAATGTAGGCTAGACCTTAATAACTAAATATTGTCTGAACTCGGTCATTGGACAACTTATCGACAAGGTAAAGTTTTCCCGTAACGGCAACCCAAGGCCATGGGACCGTTTCGACCAAGAAAGGAAACACGGTGTATAGCTGTGCTGGATGATAGCACGGGTTAAACGGGAACTTGCAGCGGGGCTCGCTACTTGCACTGCAAGGGCCCCGGCTAACAAAAGCTATAGAGTCCAGGATGGCTTGTTATGCCAGTGACCAAACACACGTAATGTTGAACTTGGAATGTAAATGATAACAATTGACAGGGAAGAACATGGTAAGTTTCAAAAGGCGCGACGCGGTCCGCCGGGGGTAAGTTCTGACGTAAATTACATTTATGCTTGTCATTTCTCGCTTAAAATTTATTAGGATGGTTAGAAACATTCATGAACTAAGTCATATAAACTCATTCAACCAAATGAGAGCTTGGAACTTAACTTGCCACGCACCAGTACAAAGTGTAATGTACTGATCCTCGCTCTCCACGCAGGTACCCCGAACCACGAAGGGCGTGCCACCTAAAATCTCAAGGCGGCATGGACACTTTTGAAGCCTCGTCCGTGTAAAGGCTTGTTTCTGAATTCCTTTTGAAGACTCCGCATTCAGTACAAAAGAAGACCAATGGCGGCTCGGCTTCCCTCGATCGCAGGTGGAAATGTGTAACAGTTTTTGCTTGTGAAAAGGGATGTAATATATGGAACGACTATCTCATCGGCATTCGTTTTGTAAGTCGAGTCATGTTGTAGCCCGCGCGGCAATGAATGTAATAAAGTCAATGTAAATGAAGTTTTGTTATCAATGAAAAAGTCTACTTCTATTTCAAATGTGTTAATCAATTTCTCTGCGTACTCTAACTTGATGTTGTGTTTCGGATAGCCTTATGAATGTGCCTTGTGCGATCGCAATTTAGGTTCGTACGACATCACGCCCGGGGGACGACTATCGATTCTACGAAATCGGGGCATGACATAATGATATCAGAGCACGGCTTTACATCCTTTGACCTCGCATCGATGAGATAAGTTGTTCCATACAATGAGTCTGTAATAATTTGTGACTGATGCGTTTGCCTTCGTATCGCAGAAGTGACGGAACCCACGGCCGAGCAAGAACAGAGCGCTTCTAGCGGCTCTAGTAGTTCGCATCGATCGCGGGGCGGACCTTCTAACGATACCATCGAAAGGATGCTGTGTATGATGGAGGCGCAGCGAAACCAGTCCGAGAACCGACCTCAACAGACGGAGGAACGACAGGTCCAGTTCGAAGCTCGTTTCGACGCACATGCCAAACTTCAACAAAAGCAGCTGGATACCCTGCAGCAGATCGTCCAGACAATGGCGGCCAACGGGAATCCTACGACTACGCCTACCATTACCGTGCCGGCGATCCAACCCATTGAAATCGACACGGAGGATCCCGAGCGTCAACCAGCGGCACCGAAAAAGTACAACTTTGAAGTGTCAGAATTCAAGAAGGCGTGCCGCACTTCCTTCAGCGGTACCGAAGGCCCTTCCATGGCGATCGACTGGTTGGAAGAGCTGGAAGATCACTTCGAGCTTCTCGACATTGAAGAATCAAAACAAGTCGTCTGCGCACAACTTCAACTACGGTTGAACGCGCACGACTGGTGGGCCGTGCGTAAGCGAGCGATCCGACCGGACAACAACACCGCGCCGATCTTTTGGGCCACGTTTCGCAAAGCTTTTGAAGTCCAGTACCTTCCGTCAGCCGTTCGTCAAGCGAAGGAGAATGAATTCATGCAGTTGAAGCAAGGGAGCCGGACAGTGGAACAGTATGCCACAGAATTCAACAACTTGTCTAAGTTTACTGGTCAGTTTCTGCCTACTGAAGAGTGCCATGTGCGACGGTTCAAAGTGGGCCTGCGACACTCTATCGGTGCGTATGTCGGGGTCCCGGAGTACAAGACCGTGGGTGAGGCTCTAAATCACGCTCTCCGCCTTGAGAACCTGCATCCTTCCGGTGCTGACGACGTTGTGCGCCACTCCAATCACAAACGTCCTAGCTATATGGGAGGCAACAATTACGCATCAAAGCGTCCAAACAACGGCGGCTATAGAGGGCAGAACCCACTTCCTCGATGCAACAAGTGCAACAATTTCGGACACGATGCCAACCACTGCTTCACCGGGGGAGCATGTTTCATTTGTGGAGAAAGGGGCCACCGAGCTCGAGACTGTATGGGTCGAAGACCAAATCGTCCCAACGCACCACCACAACAACACCGCCAAGAGAATCGAGGGCAGGCGCCCCGACCTCCTCCGCCCACTCAACCTGCACTGCAAAATGGCCAAGATCGTCGCCCCAACACTCAGGGTCGCGTCTACGCCATGACTCGAGACAAAGCGCTGGCATCAGATACAGTAGTATCATGTATACTAAAATTCAATAATATGCCTGCTCGTGTGTTATTTGATTCAGGCGCTTCGCATAGTTTTATATCAGCGGACTTTGCCGCCGAGCACAAATTTCTTGTAATATCATTAGATCTCGACCTTAGCGTAAGCACACCTTCGGGCACACCAATTCTTACAAACTTAGCTTGCGCCGGCGGGATTATCTGTATCGGCGGTCAAAAGATCGGTCTGGATGTGATAGTTCTAGACATGAAAGACTTTGACATCATTCTGGGAATGGATTGGCTCGGGCCGTGCAACGTAACCATAGACTGCGCTGAAAAAAGGTCACATTTCGCATGCTTGGAGTGCCTGAATTCTGCTACTTGTGTGGTGAGGCGTCGTCGACCTGCATGGTGATCTCCGCAATATCTGCTCGACGGATGCTGTATTCCGGGTGCGAAGGCTAGCTAGCTTCCGTTCGAGACATGCGACAGGATGGTGCAAATGTGGGTCAGACCGACGTTGTGGCAGAATTTCCAGATATTTTCCCGGACGAGCTACCCGGCATGCCGCCCGATCGAGAAATGGAGTTCACCATCGACACATTCCCCGACACCCGGCCGATCTCGAAGGCTCCGTACAGAATGGCTCCTGTAGAAGTGAAGGAACTAAAGGCACAACTACAAGAATTACTCGACAGAGGGTTTATCTGTCCGAGTGTCTCGCCGTGGGGTGCGCCCGTGCTATTTGCGAAGAAGAAGGATGGATCGATGCGGCTCTGCATCGACTATCGGGAATTAAATAAAGCCACCGTCCGGAATAAATACCCCCTGCCCCGCATCGACGACTTGTTCGACCAGCTCCAAGGTGCAACGGTGTTTTCGAAGATTGATTTGCGATCGGGTTATCACCAACTCAAGGTCAAGCCAGATGATGTGCCAAAGTCCGCCTTTCGTACTCGTTACGGCCACTACGAGTTCTTGGTAATGCCGTTCGGTCTGACAAACACCCCTGCCGTCTTCATGGATCTAATGAATCGGGTGTTCCGTCCGTTCGTTGACAAATTCGTAGTAGTCTTCATCGACGACATCCTCGTCTACTCGAAGGATCAAGTGCAACATGCGAAGCATCTGCGGACGGTACTCCAAACCCTTCGAGAGAATCAGTTGTACGCGAAGATGAGCAAGTGCGAGTTCTGGCTGAACAGCGTCTCATTCCTTGGGCACATCATCTCCGCCGCGGGCATCGCAGTCGATCCGAAGAAAGTCGAGGCAGTTACTGATTGGAAATGGCCCGCATCAGTTAGCGAAATTCGAAGCTTCCTAGGCTTGGCGGGATACTACCGACGCTTCGTGAAGGACTTCGCGAAGATTGCATCACCGTTGACTCGTCTCACCCAGAAAGGAGTCGCATTCAAGTGGTCAGACGACTGTGAAGCTTCCTTCCAGGAGCTCAAACAACGGCTCATTCCGGCCCCGATACTTGCGCTTCCTGAAGGGACGGAGGGATTTCAAATCTTCAGTGATGCTTCTGGCCAGGGCTTGGGGTGTGTGCTCATGCAGCGGGATAAGGTGATATCTTTTGCTTCCCGACAGTTGAAGCCGCACGAGAAGAACTACCCCACGCACGACCTAGAACTAGCGGCAATTGTGTTCGCGTTGAAGCTGTGGCATCACTATCTCTATGGCGTGGCATGCAGGATTTATACGAACCACAATAGCCTCAAGTATCTCTTCATCCAGAAAGAACTGAATTTGCGGCAGAGGCGATGGCTCGAACTAATCAAAGACTATGACTTATCAATCGACTACACGCCGGGCAAGGGAAATGTGGTAGCGGATGCGCTGAACCGGAAGTACTTAGCTTTATTATGCATCAACAATCGATTACTGCATGACTTGGAAGTAATGGGCATCGAGCTCTGAGTTCGTTTCAGAGACGTGAAACTGGCACAACTGCGGGTGGAACCGAGCCTACTGGAGAGGATCAAGTCTGCACAGAAGGACGACCCCTACCTGGAGAAGATACGGAAGCTGATATCGACAGAAAAAGCGTCCGACTTTGCAGAGGACGAGTCGGGAGTATTGCGCGTGAAGGGACAGCTATGCGTACCGGACAACGCAGAACTTAGAAATGAGATAATGTCGGAGGCGCATTATGCAAAATATTCCTTGCATCCTGGCAGCACCAAGATATATAAGGACCTCCGCGTTGTCTTTTGGTGGCACGACATGAAGAGGGACGTAGTGCTCTTTGTGTCAAAATGTATGGCCTGTCAGCAAGTCAAAGCCGAGCACCAGCGACCGGGCGGGGAGATGCAGAACCTTGCCATTCCAGAGTGGAAATGGGATCACATCACTATGGACTTCGTTGTTGGCTTGCCGAGGATGCCGCGGGGAAACGACGTCGTCTTGGTCATCGTCGATTGACTAACCAAGTCAGCGCACTTTATCACCATCAAAGTTACTTGGAGCGTCGACCGCCTTGCTCAGATATACCTTGATGAAATAGTTCAGCTGTACGGGGTCCCAGTTTCTATTGTCTGTGATCGGGATGGACGGTTCGTAGCGCGCTTCTGGAGTAGTCTTCATTCAGCACTAGGGACCAAGTTGAAGTTCAGCTCAGCTTATCATCCTCAGACTGACGGCCAAACAGAACGGGTGAACCAAATTCTCGAAGACATGTTACGACTCTGTGCGATCGACTTGAAGTCAAGTTGGGACGTCCATCTACCGCTGGCCGAGTTTGTATACAACAACAGCTATCAGTCCAGCATCCAAATGGCGCCGTATGAAGCTTTGTACGGCCGGAAGTACAGATCGCCCATTTGCTGGGATGAAGTCGGGGAACGGCAGATACTTGGTCCGGAGCTGGTAGAGCAGACCGTGCTGAAGGTCAAGTTAATACGAGAGAGATTGAAGATAGCACAAAGCCGGCAGAAAAGCTATGCCGACACGCACCGACGCCCCCTCGAGTTCTCGGAAGGCGACCATGTATTCTTGAAAGTCATGCCCATACGGGGAGTTTCCAGGTTCGTTGCGAAGGGAAAATTGAGCCCAAGATTTGTTAGCCCGTTCGAAATATTGAAGCGAGTCACCCCGGTAGCTTACCAAATCGCCTTGCCGCCTGCGTTGTCAGAAGTACATGACATCTTCCACGTATCGCAATTGCAAAAGTACGTGCATGATCCGAGCCATGTTGTGGATTTGGGTAAGCTGGACCTGAAGGCGGACTTGTCATATGTCGAAGAGCCAATGCAAATCTTGGAGCGCAAGGATAAACTTCTCCGCAATCATTCTATTCTCCTCGTCCGCGTCCTCTGGAGGAACCACTCGGTCGAAGAGTCGACGTGGGAGCTTGAGTCAGAAATGAAGAAAAAGTTCCCTTCATTATTCTCGTAGAGGTAGGTTCTATTTTAAGTTTCGAGGACAAAACTTTTTCTTAGTTGGTTATGGTGTAGTGCCCCGTCCCTACATCGTGCCCCGCACTTGTACACGGGGTGCGCGAGAAAGGAACACTGTCGCTATCGATTCGGTCGGGACCGATAGGTCGGGATCGACCGAGTCGATCGAACGGGAACGGTTGAATTAAGATCCATTCCTCGTTATGGAATGTCTTCTTCGGAACCAAGTCCCATATTCAGCGGGTTACACCTCGAGGATTGACTCTGCGGCTGAGTTGGGAGAGACCTCCCGTTGCTCTGCTTTTCATGCCACTTGCGTTGGTTTTGGCTTTGTTTTCTGAATGCGTTTTCGTGAATGTTTTCGATTGTTTTCATGGCTTGCATTTCGAACTCGCATTTCCTATCGAACTCCTTGAATAATGCAGTGTTCTAATCGGTTGCTTATGCGATTTCAGGTAATCGCGTAGGCGACGTCTAGCGCGACCAACAAGTTCTCTCGCCGAAGTAAACTCAAGGTGAGTGGCTGACCCTTCTCTTCTCGACCCCTTCTTAAGCAAATCGATAGTGTTGTTGCGGATGAAAGAATGAATGCAAGGACACGGACACGGTAAAATGATCAAGTTTCAAAGAGAATGTAGGCTAGACCTTAATAACTAAATATTGTCTGAACTCGGTCATTGGACAACTTGTAGACAAGGTAAAGTTTTTCCGTAACGGCAACCCAAGGCCATGGGACCGTTTCGGCCAAGAAAGGAAACACGGTGTATAGCTGTGCTGGAAGATAGCATGGGTTAAGCGGGGACTTGCAGCGGGGCTCGCTACTTGCACTGCAAGGGCCCCTGCTAACAAAAGCTATAGAGTCCAGGATGGCTTGTTATGCCAGTGACCAAACACACGTAATGTTGCACTTGAAATATAAATGATAACAATTGACAGGGAAGAACATGGTAAGTTTTAAAAGGTGCGACGCGGTCCGCCGGGGGTAAGTTCTGACGTAAATTACATTTATGCTTGTCATTTCTCGCTTGAAATTCATTAGGATGGTTAGAAACATTCATGAACTAAGTCATATAAACTCATTCAACCAAATGAGAGCGTGGAACTTAACTTGCCACGCACCAGTACAAAGTGTAATGTACTGATCCTCGCTCTCCATGCAGGTATCCCGAACCACGAAGGGCGTGCCACCTAAAATCTCAAGGCGGCGTGGACACTTTTGAAGCCTCGTCCGTGTAAAGGCTTGTTTCTGAATTCCTTTTGAAGACTCCGTATTCAGTACAAAAGAAGACCAATGGCGGCTCGGCTTCCCTCGATCGCAGGTGGAAATGTGTAATGGTTTTTGCTTGTAAAAATGGATGTAATGTATGGAACGACTATCTCATCGGCGTTCGTTTTGTAAGTCGAGTCATGTTGTAGCCCGCGCGGCAATGAATGTAATGAAGTCAATATAAATGAAGTTTTGTTATCAATGAAAAAGTCTACTTCTATTTCAAATGTGTCAATCAATTTCTCTGCATACTCTAACTTGATGTTGTGTTTCGGATAGCCTTATGAATGTGCCTTGTGCGATCACAATTTAGGTTCGCACGGCATCACGCCCGGGGGACGAGTATCGATTCTACGGAATCGGGGCGTGACAATCACCTTGTCGGGTGACGTCCTGCCTTCAAATTCTGGAGGTTTCACGTCTAAGAAGTCCTTTGGCCTAAAGGAAGTGTGCCTTTGCGCCGGCTGGGGCTCGTCACCCTCTATGGGCTCAATCTCAGGCATTTCCGTTGGTTTAGTCGCTACGGTGGTATTTCGATTTGCCGCAAGCGATGTGACAAGTTGAGTCAAGGACTCTAGCTGTTTCTGCTGGGCCTCTATTTGGGCATGTTGCATTTGATTGCGTTCCTCATTGTCCTGCCTTTGCAGTTCCAATAATGTCATGATCCGTTCTATAGGACCTGTCGAGGAAGCTGGTCGAGTAGGGGCTATTTCTCTACAAAAGAGTATAACTTCTGTCAGTCTCATAAAATATTATGAACTTATTGTATGGGGCATTAGTTTTCATAACTCAAAATCGGGACTTTTTTGAAAGCCATCAAAATACTTTATATGCTTTTTCGAAAACGATATTTGCAAGAGGCCAAGGACGTAAAGTCGTGCTCTGATACTACTTTGTCACGCCCCGATCCCACTAGGGTCGTCCGTCTTGCCTGGATCCCTACGGGATCGATCGTCCTCGCTAAGGCGTAATGCCGTGCAAGCCTAAGTTGCGCTTGCACAAGGCCATGTACCTGCACAAAACAACTAGTCAAGCAAAACACACGCACGCACCCATTTTATTGCAGATAACCAAATATTGGACACAGAGATTTGAAATGGAAATACTTTCTTTTATTCATAACTTGATAGGAATACAAGTACAAAGCTTTACGAACTCAAATTTTGCCTTATATTGGCTACATGATTCTCTTTGAAAATAGTCACAATGCCCATACATGATATCCCTTTATTACAAGCTGGAATTGAAAAGAAACCTTCAAAGGAAATGGAAACTTGCAATTTGACTGAAATGAAAGTAGCTTCGAGGCAGTCCGCAGCTCTACTGGGCTAGACGAGCTTTAGTGCCTCTCCTGAAATCCCCCTGTCTCCTTTGCTTTCTGAAAAAGATGCCCACAACGTGGGCCAGCACACATCATGTACTGGCGAGCAACTTTTGGCCAAACTCACAAATCTCTGCACTAAATCAACATCTAAAGCTAACATTTAATAGTGATCTTTCTACTTGTCTAGATTCTTTTTTTTAACAATTCATAAGAAACATAGCAGCAGAAAGCACTGTATAATAAATCTTACCATCGCCGACAGTCATCCCTGTACAAGACAGTTTAGCATAATTTGCATATAATGTAAAAGCAAACTGTTTGAATACTGCATCTTTTGTTAGGTTGCAATGCACTCTGATTTCATAAATGTACCTAACTACATGTTGGTCCACGGGTCATTCCCCGTGATTAGCCGCTGTGACTCTTGGGTTCAGCTCGTCGCTAAGGACACTCTATACACCCCTTGGTTTCTTTACCGCAGGGCGTTACTCTAATCCCCCTAGGCCGAGCAGCTCAGGTGCCCCCAAACTGGTCGTGAGGATTGGCCCTGTGTACACAAGTTGTCCGAGACCAAATGCATGAATGCACTCTATCAAATAAATCTCTAGTATGACAACATATGCAACTCTTTGTATTTCCGTCTTACTCTTGTTCTCTATACGGCAAGCCGTATCATCTCTGTCATATGACTTTAGCAACATTTACATCAATCTCTTGCAGCAGAATAAGAACTTGTAATCATTCATATCAAGCATGAATAAGGCAACTGTTCTTTGATTAGCATCTAAGTTCAATTCTTTGTTTCTTATCTTCTGTTGGTTTGGTATCGTTGATTAGCGGAACACAACAAAAGAGTGGACTAGAGATCATTTTTATTAAGGGCGTACAGATCAATGTCTGTTCGGTTAAAGCAACTCATCAAGATGGATCTTAGTTGAGAGAAGGAGGAACTTCGCACGCCGTTCACGTCCTATGTATGTCTATGCGTCCCCCTGCATAGACACCAACATCTGATTAGCATACTTCGGTCTCTTTCTCTTAAGATTCGAAATGAATGCGATATGTGATGAAAGCGAACAATGAAAACCAATCATCGAAAACCAACTCGAAAACGCATTCATCAAAACCAAGCAGCGAAAGAAAACATCCAACAAAACTCTTGGATTCATTTCAATAGAAGCCAATCCATCAATTGGAAAGGTTCATTGCATTTCATCCGTGATCAATCGATACCGGCAAAGGTTTCCCCAAATACTCAGTTCGAGACTGAGTCAGCAAGCCATAGGTATTACATAGTGGACCGCCAGGAGCGGGGCACTACAGCGTCAGTCGGCGAGATTCAAAGCTTCCTTGGCTTATTAGGATACTACCGACGCTTCGTGAAGGATTTCGCGAAGATCGCATCGCCTCTGACTCGTCTCACCTAGAAAGGAGTCGCTTTTGAATGGTCGGATGACTGTGAAGCTTCCTTCTAGGAGTTAAAACAACGGCTCGTCTCGGCCCCGATACTTGCACTCCAGAAGGTACTGAGGGATTCCAGATCTTCAACGATGCGTCCGGCCAGGGTTTAGGGTGTGTGCTAATACAACGGAACAAGGTGATATCTTTTGCTTCCCGATAGCTAAAACCGCACGAGAAAAACTACCCCACCCATGACCTAGAGTTAGCGACGATTGTATTCACGTTAAAATTGTGGCGTCACTATCTTTATGGTGTGGGGTGTGCGATCTATACGGATCACAAGAGCCACAAGTATCTATTCATTCAAAAGGAGCTGAACTTGCGGCAAAGGCGTTAGCTTGAACTGATCAGAGATTACAATTTGACTATTGACTATACGCCGGAAAGGAAAACGTTGTGGCAGGCACTGTGAGTCGGAAGTATATTGCCTCGCTATCCATCGACCGCAGATTGCTACGTGACTTAGAAGAGATGGGCATCGACCTCCGGGTTCGATTCAGGGAAGAGTAGTTGGTGCAATTGCAACTAGATCCGAGCTTGCGAGAAAATATCAAGACCACTCAGAAGGATGATCGTACCTGAAGAAAGTGCGAGAACTAATTTCAACGGGTAGTGCGACCGACTTTGCAAAAGATGAAACCGGCGTACTTCGATTGAAGGGTAGGCTATGCATTCTGGATGATTCAGAACTTAGAAAGAAAATATTGATGGAGGCACACTACACGAAATACCCCTTCCATCCAGGCAGCACGAAGATGTACAAGGACCTCCGCACGACCTTCTGGTGGCACGGAATGAAGAGAGATGTGGCACTCTTCGTATCGTAATGCATGGCCTGTCAACAGGTAAAAGCTGAGCATCAGAGGTCGGACGGAGAGATGTAGAATCTGGCAATTTTGGAATAGAAGTGGCAGCATGTATGCATGGATTTTATTGTTGGTCTGCCGAAGACGCTGCGGAGAAATGATGTCATCTGGGTCATCATTGATCGACTAACCAAGTCAGTGCTTCATTGCCATTAAAGTTACTTAGAGTGTTGATCGCCTAGCTAAGATTTATCTTAACGAGATAGTACGGCTACACGGAGTCCCTGTATCCATCGTCTCTGATCGGGATGCATAATACAGTCGGCTCTAGGTATCAAGTTGCAGTTCAGCTCAGCTTATCATCCCTAGACCGACGGCCAAACGGAGCGTGTGAATCAGATTCTCGAAGATATGTTACGGCTCTGCGCAATTGACTTCAAGTCGAGTTAGGATGTTCATCTACCTCTGGCTGAATTTGTATATAATAATAGCTATCAATCCAGCATCCAGATGGCGTCATACGAAGCTTTGGACGGACGGAAGTGCAGGTCACCCATTTACTGGGACGAAGTCGAGGAGCGGCAGATTTTTGACTCGGAGCTGGTGG
Organism: Iris pallida; assembly: GCA_029216955.1. Taxonomy (NCBI): domain Eukaryota; kingdom Viridiplantae; phylum Streptophyta; class Magnoliopsida; order Asparagales; family Iridaceae; genus Iris; species Iris pallida. Next base: position 3,569,274 of record JANAVB010018600.1, read on the forward strand.
AACAGACTGTGCAGAAAGTTTAGCTTATTTGAAAAAGATTAAAGACTGTACAGAGTCGGCAGATAAGTTATGCGGATGTCCATCATCGACCCCTCGAGTTTCTAGAAGACGATCACATATTTCTTAAAGTGTCGCCCATGCGAGGAGTTATCCGGTTTGGTGCAAAGGGAAAGCTGAGTTCGAGATTTGTTGGACCGTTCGAAATACTCAAACGACTCGCCCTAGTGGCCTATCAAATTGCCCTGCCGCCAGTGCTAGCGAATGTGCAGGATGTCTTCCACGTCTCTCAGTTGTGAAAGTACGTACGTGCACGACCCAAGCCACGTGGTAGATTTTGGTCAACTGGAGCTGAAGGCCGACTTATCATATATTGAAGTGCCGGTCCAAATCTTAGAACGTAAAGATAAACTGTTGAGGAATCGAGCGACCCCTCTCGTCCGTGTACTCTAGAGCAATCATTCGGTCGAGAAGTCGACCTAGAAACTTGAATCGGAGATGAATGAGAAATTTCTTTTATTGTTCTCGTAGAGGTAGGTTCTACTCTTAAGTTTTGAGGATGAAACTTTTTCTTACTTGGTTATGGTGTAGTGCTCCATCCCTATATCATGCCCCATTTTCGTCCACGGGGTGCACGAGAAAGGAACATTATCGCTACTGATTCAGTCGGAACCGATAGATCGGGATCGGTTGAATCGGTCGAACATGAACGATTGAATTAAGATCCTTTTCTCGTTATGGAAAGGCTTCTTCAGAATCAAGTCTCATATACAGCGGATTGCGCTTCAAGAATTGGCTTTGCGGCTGAGTCGGAAGAGACCTTTCGTTGCTCGACTTTTCATGTCACATTTGGTTTGGCTTTGTTTTCGTGAATGTGTTTTCATGAATATTTTTAATGGTTTTTATGGCTTGTGTTTTCGAACTTCTCATTCGTATCAAATTCCTTGAATAATATAGTGTTCTAATCAGTTGCTTATGCGATTGTTGTAGTGCCCCGTCCCTACATCGTGCCCCGTTGTTCATCTACGGGATGCGCGAGAAAGGAACACTGTCACTATCGACTCGGTCGGGACCGATAGGTCGAGATCGATCGAACGGGAACGGTTGAATTAAGATCCATTCCCCGTTATGGAATGGCTTCTTCGGAACCAAGTCCCATATTCAGCGGGCTGCGCCTCAAGGATTGACTCTGCGGCTGAGTCGGGAGAGACCTCTCGTTGCTCTGCTTTTCACGCCACTTGCGTTGGTTTTGGCTTTGTTTTCTGAATGCGTTTTCGTGAATGTTTTTGATGGTTTTCATGGCTCACATTTCGAACTTCGCATTCGTATCGAATTTTCTTGAATAACACAGTGTTCTAATCGGTTGCTTGTACGATTTCAGGTGATCGTGTAGGCGACGTCTAGCATGGCCAACCAGTTTTTCGCCTCAAGTAAATACTAAGGTGAGTGGCTGACCCTTCTTCCCTCGACCCTCTTCTCTAATACATTATTAATACTAGACATGTGCTATGCTAGAGGTAATGCAACGACATGAATGATATTCCGATGAACGGTCACACGACGTCCCATAAACACAAACTATACAGATGCTTGTCATATAATATTATCGTGCTTGCAATTATCAAATCATATAGAACCGTGCCAAGGAAGGATGAATCGATTTAATGAATGTCGCAACGATACTATAAGATATGCCTTGAAATAACAAATTAACTTAGTACGGTCATGGACAACTTGTCGACAAGGGCGATTGTTTCTTCGGACGGTATCCCGAGGCCACGGGATCGTTCCGGCCTAGGAAGAAACACGGATAGCTATACCGGATGCATGCCATGGTAGGCAGTGGCTTTCAATGGGGCTCGCTACCTGCTCTAAAGGACCTCTGTCTACCAAGCTATATGTCTAGGATGGCTTGTCGTGCCAGTGACCTTCACGAACGTACTCTATTACGTTTTATTATTATCAACATGACAGGGAAGAACATGGTAAGTTTACGCTACGACGGCGCGCTCTGCCGGGGTAAGATCTATCGTCATTATACGGTTGTGCCTTCAAATATAAGTTTGAATTGAGTAGGATGGCTAGCAACTTCATTAAATATTTGCATGCACGCTTACTTTAATTCTTCAACAAATGAGAGCACGGGATTTAAAATGCCACGCACCAGCACAAAGTGTAAAGTGCTGACCCTCGCTCTCAACAGGTACTCGGGACCAGGATAGCGTGCCAAGGAATTGAAGGCGACGCTCCTTTCTTTTGAAGCCTTGCTAGTGCGAAGGCTAACTCTGCAACATTTTGAAGACTCCAACCCAACTGCATCATGAGTCACAAACTCTCGCCGATCCCAGGTCTTAGAGAGTCGTTTTGATGTTTGTAAAAAGGGATGTAAATGTATGGAATGACTATCTCATCGATGTCGGTTGTAAGCCCGCGATGCCTCTTTTGTAATCGAGTTTGTAACCTAACTTTTTATCAATAAAAATGCAAGTTTTCTGTTTCAAATGAATGTGTTCAATTTCTCTGCGTACTCCTACATATGCTGTTGTTTCGGATAACCTTATGAACCGCCTTGTGCAAGCGCAACTTAGGCTTGCATGGCATCACGCCCGGGGGACGACTGTCGATTCTACCGAATCGGGGCGTGACATACTGGTATCAGAGCACGGCTTTACGTCCTTGGCCTCCAGTGTCGAGTTTTTAGTCTCAAAATCGTTGGTCTCGTGTTGATGAGATATGTCGTTCCATATGAGTGTGCCCGCAATAAGTTTGGTGACTAATGTATTTTGCCTTCAAAATTCCAGAAGGCACGTCGGTGAACGTGGCGGCGAACGAAGAAAGTGCTTCGAGCGACTCGAGTAGCTCGAGACCCGGACCCTCTAACGATGCCATGGAGCGGATGTTGTATATGCTGGAAGCGCAACAACGGCAAGCTGAGGAAAGTCAACGCCAAAATGAGCAACATCGACGGCAGACGGAGGCACGTCAAACTCAGTTTGAGGCTCGATTCGATGTACAAATCAAGTTACAACAGAAGCAGCTTGATACTCTCCAGCAGATCGTTCAGACGGTGGTGGCCAACAACAACTTCGCGACAACATATGCCGTAACCGAGCCTGCGGCCAGACAAAGCAAAGTCGATCCGGAGGCACCCGAGCCTACACATACAGCACCGAGAAGTTGCAACTTCGACGTGTCAAAATTCACAAAAAGCTACCGTACTTCCTTCAAAGGCACGGAAGATCCCTCCTTGGCGATCGACTGGTTGGAGGAACTAGAAGATAAGTTCGAGCTCCTGGGCATCGAAGAGTCCAAGAAAGTCGCATGCGCTCAACTTCTACTCCGGTCGAACGCGCACGACTGGTGGGCCGTGCAAAAGCAAGCGATCAGACGCGACGACGAGACAACGGCAATTTCTTGGGCCACCTTCCGTGAGGCATTCGAGATCGAGTACCTCCCCGAAGCTGTTCGACAAGAGAAGGAAAAATAAATTTATGCAGCTAAAGTAAGGGAATATGATGGTGCGGCAGTATGCAGCAGAGTTCAACAAGTTAGCCAAGTTTGCTGGAGAATTCCTGCCCTCCCTGGCGAGTCGTGCTCAACGGTTCGAAGTGGGTCTACGACCATCCATCTACGCCCACGTGTCCGTTCCGCAATACAAAACGATGGGGGAGTCTCTCAACCACGCCCTCCGCCTTAAACGCCAATATCCTTCAGGTGCTGCCGGCGCTGTGCATACCTACAATCACAAATGCCCTAGCCACGCGGGAGGAAACAACATGACCAAGCGTCCGAATAAGGGGCACCAGGGCGGACATCAGGTGCGGAACCAGGGACCTCACTGCACAAAATGCAACCGGAACGGACATCTCGCCGTCGACTGTGAAGTTCAAAATGGCGGATGTTTCATTTGCGAAAAAAGGGGTCACTTTTATGGAGATTGCCCGAAGCGTAGAAGAAACAACTTGGACGCGCCTCAGCATCCACAGCACCGTCCGGGGAATCAAGTTCCGGCGCCTCGAGCACCTCAACCCGCACCGTAAAATAGCCAAGACCGTCGCCCCCAATGTCCAGGGCCGCATCTACGCCATGACTCGAGATGAAGTGCTTGCGTCAGATACGGTCGTGACAGGTATACTTAGTTTCAATAATGTGCCTGCTCGTGTACTATTTGATTCAGGTGCTTCCCATAGTTTTATATCGGCGGACTTTGCCGTCGAGCACAAATTTCCGATAATATCAATAGATCTCGACCTTAGCGTAAGCACACCTTCCGGCACACCGATACTCACTAATTTAGCCTGCATCGACGGGATTATCTGTATCGGCGGTCAAAAGATCGGTCTTGACGTGATAGTCCTGGATATGAAGGACTTTGATATCATTCTGGGAATGGATTGGCTCGGGCCGTGCAACGCAACCATAGACTGCGCCAGAAAGACGGTCACCTTCCGCATACCAGGAGTGCCTGAATTCTATTTTTCGTGTGGTGAGGCATCGTCGACCTGCATGCTAATTTTGGCGATTTCTGCTCGGAGGATGCTGCATTCTTGGTGCAAAGGCTATTTGGCGTCCGTCCGAGACATGCGACATGATGGTGCAAATACGGGTCAGACCGACGTTATGGCAGAATTCCCCGATGTGTTCCCGGACGAGCTACCCGGCATGCCCCCCGACCGAGAAATCGAGTTCAGCATCGATATATTTTTCGATACTCGACCGATTTCCAAGGCCCCGTACAGAATGGCTCCCGCCGAGCTGAAGGAACTCAAGGTCCAGTTACAAGAGTTACTCGATAAAGGGTTTATTCGGCCTACTGTTTCACCGTGGGGAGCGCCCGTGTTGTTCGTAAAGAAGAAGGATGGGTCCATGCGTCTGTGCGTCGATTACCGAGAGCTGAACAAGGTCACCATCCGGAACAAGTACCCATTGCCCCGCATAGACGACTTATTCGATTAACTGCAAGGCGCCTCGGTATTTTCGAAGATTGATCTCCGTTCGGGCTATCATCAACTCAAGATCAAGTCAGACGACGTGCAAAAGTCAGCCTTTCGTACTCGGTACGGCCACTACGAGTTCCTGGTGATGCCATTCGGCCTGACGAACGCCCCTGCCACCTTCATGGATCTGATGAATCGGGTATTTCGACCCTTCCTTGATAAATTTATGGTAGTCTTTATTGACGATATTCTCGTCTACTCGAAGGACAGGGCACAGCATGCAGAACATCTATGGGTCGTGCTCCAGACACTTCGAGAAAATGAGTTGTACGCGAAGCAGAGTAAGTGTGAATTTTGGCTAAGCAGCGTATCCTTTCTTGGTCATATCATTTCGTCCGAAGGCATTGCAGTCGACCCGAAGAAAGTGGAAGCTGTTGCTGATTGGAAGCGGCCTGCGTCTGCTAGTGAGATTCGAAGCTTTCTTGGTTTGGCGGGATACTATCGACGCTTCGTGAAAGATTTCGCGAAGATTGCATCGCCACTGACTCGCCTCACTCAAAAGGGAGTCGTGTATGAGTGGTCGGATGACTGTGAAGCTTCATTCCAGGAGCTAAAACAACGACTAATTTCGGCACCTATACTCGCACTTCCGGATGGGCCAGAGGGTTTTCAGATATTCAGCGATGCTTCAGGCCAGGGCTTGGGATGTGTGCTCATGCAGCGAAATAAGGTAATATCCTTCGCCTCTAGACAGTTAAAGCCGCACGAGAAGAACTATCCTACGCACGACTTGGAGTTAGCGGCGATTGTGTTCGCGTTAAAATTGTGGCATCACTATCTATATGGTGTGGCGTGCGCGATCTATACCGACCACAAGAGCCTCAAGTATATCTTCACCCAGAAGGAATTGAACTTGCGATAGAGGTGCTGGCTCGAACTGATCAAAGACTATGACTTGACGGTCGACTACACTCCGAGCAAGGAAAATGTAGTGGCGGACACTCTGAGTCAAAAATATCTTGCCTCGCTATCCATCAACCGCAGACTACTACAAGATCTAGAAGAAATGGGCATCGATCTCCGGGTTCGATTCAGGGATATACGGTTGGCACAGCTACAGTTAGAGCCGAGTTTGCTGGAAAAGATCATGGCCGCTCAGAAGGATGATCCGTACCTGAAGAAAATGTGCGAGCGAATTTCGACAGGTAGTACGACCGACTTTGCGGAAGACAAGACCGGCGTGCTGAGAATGAATGGCCGACTATGTGTTCCGGATGATTCAGAACTACGAAAGGAGATAATGTCGGAGGCACATTTTGCAAAATATACCTTGCATTCAGGCAATACCAAGATGTATAAGGACCTCCGCACGACCTTCTGGTGGCACGGGATGAAGAGAGATGTGGCGCTCTTCGTGTCGCAATGCATGGCCTGTCAGCAGGTGAAAGCTGAACATCAGCGACCGGGCGGGGAGATGCAGAACCTTGCCATTCCAGAGTGGAAATGGGATCATGTCACGATGGACTTTATTGTTGGCCTGCCGAAGACACCGTGGGGGAGCGACGCTATCTGGGTCATCGTCGATCGACTAACCAAGTCAGCGCACTTTATTGCCATCAAAGTTACTTGGAGCGTTGATCGCCTGGCGCAGATTTATCTTGACGAGATAGTACGGCTGCATGGAGTTCCAGTATCCATCGTCTCTGATCGGGATTCACGGTTCATGTCGCAGTTTTGGAGTAGCCTTTAGTCGACGCTGGGTACCAAGTTGCAGTTCAGCTCAGCTTACCATCCTCAGACCGACGGCCAAACGGAGCGCGTTAATCAGATTCTTGAAGACATGCTACGACTCTGCGCAATTGACTTCAAATCAAGCTCGGACGTCCATCTACCGCTGGCAGAATTTGCATACAACAGTAGCTACCAGTCCAGCATCCAAATGGTGCCGTATGAAGCTTTGTACGGCCGGAAGTGCAGATCGCCCATTTGTTGGAATGAAGTCGGGGAACGGCAGATACTCGGCCCGGAGCTGGTGGAACAGACTATGGAAAAGGTCAAGCTAATTCGGGAAAGACTGAAGATTGCACAGAGTCGACAAAAGAGCTACATCGACACCCATCGAAGACCGCTTGAGTTCCGGGTGGGCGATCATGTGTTCCTGAAGGTGTTGCCCATGCGAGGAGTTACTCGGTTCGGCGTGAAGGGAAAGCTGAGTCCAAGATTCGTTGGGCCATTCGAAATACTCGAGCGGGTCGCCCCAGTAGCCTATAAAATTGCCCTACCGTCGGCGCTTGAAGGTGTGCACAATGTCTTCTACGTCTTCCAGCTGCGGAAGTACGTGCACGACCCTAGCCACGTGGTAGATTTTGGCCAGCTGGAGCTAAAGTACGACTTATCCTACGTTGAAGAGCCAGTTCAAATCTTAGAACGCAAGGATAAGCTGCTGCGAAATCGGGCGATCCCTCTCGTTCGCGTACTCTGGAGGAACCATGCGGCAGAAGAGTCGACATGGGAACTCGAGTCAGAGATGAAGGAAAAGTTTCCTTCATTGTTTTCATAGAGGTAGGTTCTGTTCTTAAGTTTCGAAGACGAAACTTTTTCTTAGTTGGTTATGATGTAGTGCCCCGTCCCTACATCGTGCCCCGTTGTTCGTCCACGGGGTGCGCGAGAAAGGAACACTGTCGCTATCGACTCGGTCGGGACCGATAGGTCGGGATCGATCAAATCGATCGAACGGAAACGGTTGAATTAAGATCCATTCCCCGTTATGGAATGGCTTCTTCGGAACCAAGTCCCATATTCAGCGGGCTGCGCCTCAAGGATTGACTCTGCGGCTGAGTTGGGAGAGACCTTCCGTTGCTCTACTTTTTACGCCGCTTGCATTGGTTTTGGCTTTGTTTTCTGAATGCGTTTTCGTGAATGTTTTTGATGGTTTTCATGGCTTACGTTTCGAACTTCGCATTCGTATCGAATTTCCTTGAATAACACAGTGTTCTAATCGGTTGCTTGTGCAATTTCAGGTGATCGCGTAGGCGACGTCTAGCGCGGCCAACCAGTTTCTCGCCTCAAGTAAATACTAAGGTGAGTGGCTGACCCTTCTTCCCTCGACCCTCTTCTCTAATACATTATCAATACTAGACATGTGCTATGCTAGAGGTAATGCAACGACATGAATGATATTCCGATGAACGATCACACGACGTCCCACAAACACGAACTATACAGATGCTTGTCATATAATATTATCGTGCTTACAATTATCAAATCATATAGAACCGTGCTAAGGAAGGATGAATCGACTTAATGAATGTCGCAACGATACTATAAGATGTGCCTTGAAATAACAAATTAACTTAGCACGGTCATGGACAACTTGTCGACAAGGGCGATTGTTTCTTCGGACGGTATCCCGAGGCCACGGGACCGTTCCGGCCTAGGAAGAAACACGGATAGCTATGCCGGATGCAAGCCACGGTAGGCAGTGGCTTTCAACGGGGCTCGCTACCTGCGCTGAAGGACCTCTGTCTACCAAGCTATATGTCCAGGATGGCTTGTCGTGCCAGTGACCTTCACGAACGTACTCTATTACGTTTTATTATTATCAACATGACAGGGAAGAACATGGTAAGTTTACGCTACGACGGCGCACTCTGACGGGGGTAAGATCTATCGTCATTATACGGTTGTGCCTTCAAATATAAGTTTGAATTGAGTAGGATGGCTAGCAACTTCATTAAATATTTGCATGCACGCTCACTTTAATTCTTCAACAAATGAGAGCACGGGATTTAAATTGCCACGCACCAGCACAAAGTGTAAAGTGCTGACCCTCGCTCTCAACAAGTACTCGGGACCAGGATAGCGTACCAAGGAATTGAAGGCGACGCTCCTTTCTTTTGAAGTCTTGCTAGTGCGAAGGCTAACTCTGCAACATTTTGAAGACTCCAACCCAACTGCATCATGAGTCACAAACTCTCGTCGATTCCAGGTCTTAGCGAGTCGTTTTGATGTTTGTAAAAAGGAATATAAATGTATGGAATGACTATCTCATCGATGTCGGTTGTAAGCCCGCGAGGCCTCTTTTGTAATCGAGTCTATAACCTAACTTATTATCAATAAAAATACAAGTTTCCTGTTTCAAATGAATGTGTTCAATTTCTCTGCGTACTCCTACATATGCTGTTATTTCGGATAACCTTATGAACCGCCTTTTGCAAGCGCAACTTAGGCTTGCACGACATCACGCCCGGGGGACGACTATCGATTCTACCGAATCGGGGCATGACAATTGTAGGTGATCGTACATGTGACGTCTAAGTGTAGCCAACCAGTCCCTCACCTGAAGCAAAGACTAAGGTGAGTAGCTGACCTTCTTCATCTCGACCCTCTGTTTCAAAATCAATCATGAAATACAAAGAAAATGCTTGTCGCTATAGTATAGAATCAATGAATTGAGGCACGATTCTTTACGAAATACTTGCTAAAGGAAACTCGGAATAACTACATCAATTTGAATAATTTACTCAGAAAATATAAGTTTCACACCAAAAAGAGAAAATATAAGGTTCTAGAAAAGAGAAAATTATTTCAAGATATGTAAAAACGGTCATTGGACAACTTGTGCACAAGGTGTAATTTTCTCGAACAGTTGCCTAGGCCAAGGAACCGATTCGGCCCGAGAGGAACGAGTATAGCCAATGTTAGCAGGACTGGTATGGGTGATTCAGGAACTTTCGCACATTGCTCGCTACGTGTCACGACCCGCACCCACTGTGAGGGTACGAGAGCGTAACAACGCCCAGCCTACGCCGCAGTGTCGGCGGTAGAACGCTGTTCTAGGTCATGAACTATAACTAACATAATATGAATACTCTCCATAAGGAGGCCAACACAGAGGTACAACTCAATCACAATCTAGAGATAGAATATGGCACGATAAAATAGATAAGAGAATCCTCAACTGAGGTACAACAGAAATAAACTACAAGTCTCAACATCTAAAATATACAACTCAGAAAATAAAGACAACAGCTAAAATATGGAAAGAAATAGTCTAAGCTATCTACACTAAGCAAGGGTATCATCCTCAGCAGCTGCCTGAACCTCCCCAGGGGTCCAGGTCGCGAGTGTCATCTAGGCAAGCTCCAAAGTAAGGGGTGCAGGGTTCCTCATCATCCTCTGTAAAATTTTAAACAGGTCCAGTCAGGACGGGAGCGAGCACAATATATCTCAACAGTTCATAGCAGGTTAGAAAATATTATCATGCAGTAAAGTAAGATATAGATACTGAAGGAAATGCAGTATGTAAACAGAGAGAGAACTGTAATAGAAATATCTACTATAAGTAGAGAGCTACCAGTGGCTAGTGATTTAGAGCAGAAAGTCAACATGTGAACGGCTTGATTTGTACATGGCTATACTAAAGAGGCGTACATGGCTATTCTACTTTGGAAATTGTTCACATGGCTATTTATACTCCCCCGTACCCCTAATTAATACACAATGATCCAACCAGATTATGTTATGATTCTATGTAACAGCCCCCGAAGGGTGGTAAGCCTCTGAAAGGTGATAAGCCCCCAAAGGGTGATAAGCCTCCGAAAGGTGATAAGCCCCCAAAGGGTGATATCCCCCGAAGGGTGGTACATAGTAGTCCCACAAATGGGATAAGGATTCAAAGAAGACTCTGTGATCATATGGGTATATGTCACAAGTGATCAAAGAACCAAAGAAGCATATGATACGCTATGTAAGTGAAACGCACGAAACATAGAGTACCCGATGCTCCCTGAAGGGATAACATCTCAGGGAGGGATCCATATTGTACTAATCCGTGTGACCAACGTGACAGTATCAAGTAAAGTAATTTAATGCAGGAAAATAATTCTAAGCAGGATATGAAATGATCAGAGAATGTACTCGTCTCGTATCTGAATGTCTGAAGTAAATGTACTGTCCGAGATGAGGTACCTGACTCCTAGTTAGAGAAATACAAGTCAAGATGTATACAGGGGATGATAAATATAATCTACAATGCATCTGCATGCTGTCTAGATCGAACTAGGCCAAAGTCAACTCTTGGTCAACTCTGGTCAACTACACTAGTCAAACTAGGTCAACTAGGTCAAGACTGACCCAAACAAGTCTAGTAAGTCTCACTAGGCCTAACCAAGCCTAGTCTAGCAATCACACACCAATCACAAGGCTATGCAAGCCAAACACATAAAGAGTACATTCACATTGAGCTATAATCCACATTGTAAGGAGAGAGAAAGGGTTGCATTATATACAGGCATTCAATTAGGCACTTTATATTAGGCTATATACATTACACTCACATTACATCGAAAATACTATATTGATTTCAACTTACCCTTCCACTTTACTCTATCATTATACACATTCACATTAGTTTAGACATTTAGATATACACATATAGACATGCATACATACTTTAGCTATATGTATTGAATGTACAAAGAGAGGGGGTGTATGTGTGTAAGGGAAATGAGTGTAGGCTAGTGGGTAAAGATGTGAGTGTGGGAAAAGTGTCATGAGAGTGTGGATACATGTGTGTGGTGTCAATGTGTATGTGTGTGGGCATGATATAGTGCAATGTGTGTGTGTACATGAGGGTAGGCAATTGATTGTGGGAAAAACTAACATGTGTGCCTACATTACCTAGTAAATCCTAAGAACAGGATTATGAAGTCTAATCAAACATTTGAAACTTACATTCATACATCTAAACCCAAAACCTAAATGAACTAACAAACCTCAAATAAATAACTAAGCTACCCATATACACATATATATCTCAATACATTATATATACATATGTAAAGAGAGGGGGCACATGAATTCAAATGTGTGTGGGTGTATTTGTGTACCTGTGTCATCAGGAAGTTGTCATGGCAGTGAAATGGAATGTGTGTATAAACAGGAAATTCTCAGATTTCACACAAAAAGAAGAAGGACAATTTAGTATTCAGTTCAGTAGCAATGAACCAAACTCCCTGTTCTTAACAACCTAATCTCAGCTATTCTACAAAAGAGGAAACAGGTTAACTACCATTTGAATCTCAGAAATTCAGTAAGAAGAATCTCAGGTTATTAAGAACCCTGGAAAAACAGGGAATACATTGTGTTCAGGTGGCAGGAATGAGTGTGTGTGGATGAGAGTACATGAGAGGGTGTTTGTGCACATGTGGGTGTGATACAAAGGTGTATGGCATGTATTCCTGTGTGTGTGTGTGTGTGTGACAAAGTGTGTGAGTGCAAGAGTGATTAGTGTGACAGGTTATATATATATCAGGAAAACAGTGAGGGAATTGACATAGGTAAACAGTGACATATTACTTAAGTGTGTAGAGGGTGTGTGTAGAGAGTGTATCATGGGAATGTGAGTGACAATAGTGTGCAGGCAAAACAGTCTATTTAGTGAGAAAAATCAGTGAATGTCAACAGTGTAACTGCCCCAAAATCTCAGTTAACCCTCCCATACATTTCAGATTTAACAGTGAACACCCCCCCTCCATTTCAGTAAAACAGTCCAAAAAATCCTATAGGAATTTTTCAGTTTACATTGAATGAGAACTCAGGTTTTACATGTTAAAAATACAGTTATCATATCATTCAGACCCTAATGTTAATCTAACAGTTCATAATATTTAACATATCAACTCAAACCAAACAAAGAGTTTAAAAACAGCCCCTAAAATGTAAATTCTGATTTATGAATCAAAACACAATCAAATCACCCAAATCTCAACACACTATTAGAATTTACATAGGTGAACCTATTAGGCATTTAGTAACATGTAATTAACTGTGCTAAATGGGTTTAAAATGATGACAATCTCAATTTCAAAATCTGGACAGAAATTCAGGAATGGCCTGATACATGGTTTCAGCATAACGTAGGAAATAAGGAATTAATAATCAAAAATAATTTAAAACCCTAATACAGAGGTTGGTAATGAAAGTACATAATGTACACATGCTACACAAGTGGTTTGTGTCCACAAAAGTGGACACAAACGTGTCCAACAAATTTAAAAACACAAAACAGTAAAACTGTGCACACAGAGAAACTAATTATCGTGCACGTGTTCCCGACTCTCGTGTGCACGACACGACACGACACAACCCATGAGTTTGTGTCCCAGTGTCAACCTAGACTAGGGCTATCGATTGGATACCCTGAATCGTGTCCAAGCCGCGTGTGCACGTCACGACACGCGCATATCAGTGCACGTTTCCAACCGAAACTGCACAGCACAAAAATTAGTACACGTGTTCTTGCGTGTCCGACACGACATGTGGGGCCCTGAAACTTGGGGAGCCCCGTGTCAGTGTCGGCCCCCAACCGTGTGTCAAGTCCCACGCGTCGGGGTGGCGTGTCCGTGTCGCAGTGACCCCCGAAGTGCTGGGTACGCACTGTGCCCGCGCGTGCGACCGTGTCCGCGAGTCCATTTCGACTCGAACACGACTCAAATCCATCTCAGTCAAGCACAGTCGCATAAGCGACAACAAAATAAGAATTTCCATTCAAACACAATTCGAAAATTCGAACGAAATACCCTTTGTGGCATTTCGTCGAACACCTGCACTGTCACTGATACGTGTCTGATACGGACACGTACAGGACACAAAACTTGGGAAACCCTATACCTACAGAATCAGGAATCCTAGGGCTAGATGAATATGCAATTTAAACCTAGTTTTAATGGGTGGAATAGAATGTACCTATTGGTTGTTCTTCACACAAAAAGTCTCTTCCAAGGAGTTCTTCAAAGCCACCCCAAATCCCCAAATTGATGCAAATTTGAGATTTGACTCCACCATCAGCAAGGAAACATTAATTAGATCATGATGGAAGAAACTCCAATCAAAAAGGAGTCCTATTGATTAAACTAGGAAGGAATTAAAGGAGACTCACCTATTTCCTTAAGAAATGAAGAGCTATTAAAGAAAGAGGCACAAATCCCCATAGAGACATTATATAGGCAAGGGGAGAGGTCTCTTGGCTGGTTATAATAGTTAGGGTTAGGGTTTTGGGATTCAATCCAAGGTCTCTCATCCCATCTAGTATATTCAATGGTCAAAATCAAGGTCCCCCCTTTAATCAAGTTGCAACCTAGTTTATTCTAACTAGTCATGACTAACCATGACCAATCAAATTCTAACTTAGTCTAACCATGACTAACTAGGACTAACCTAGGTTAGGTCAATTCTAGGTTGGGGCTAATAACAATCACATGGCAAATTAATTAAATAATAATAAATCACACCATCTAATATAATATATATTAATTTCCAAATAATTATAATAAATTCAAATAAATTCAAGATAACCAAAATACCCTCAAGCTAATTGTACTAAACAAAATCTCTACCCACATGGTTAGGCTCTAGGGCAGACAGTCACTGCGGCTTCACTAGCTGCAAACCAAATCACAAGTCATGAATTTAAATAGTTTAAAATTAATTAAAAATCACTAAAAATTCTAATATGAAATAAATATCATTAAATAATAATTATAATTACAAAATTTCAAAATTACCCTCTTCTGGAAAACTGGGTGTTACAATTCTACCCACCTTATAAAAATTTTGTCCTCGAAATTAAGATGGTAGCAGTCCTTCTAGGTCAAACACCCCACAATCAAAGTCTCAAACATACCGTCAGATAATCATATGCGTCTGTCCAAAATCATGATACTCAGAATCTTCGTCGTGCTAGTGAGCAAGGCTACGATAATCACAGAGTCCTCGACTAAGACACATACCTCTAGAATCATGGTATTTAAAATTTTCGCATTGCCGCATGCTTGGCAGCGAAAACCTTAAATTCCCACACCCGAGAAATACGTCCTAAATCTGACTATATGTCCTCACTATACCAGCTAAACACAACTATCGAAGATTCTAGATTCCATAACTGGGTGACCTAGTCCATATGATTTATCTCAGAAGAAATCAAACATAACTTAAGAACAACAGGACAAAATTGATAAATCAACAAGGAACAGAGGGGATCAAAATTTCAAGGCAGTTATAAGAGGTAATTGCAGAATTTGAGTCAAAAAGAACGGAACCTGCAACTAGATCTCCAACGGCCTGAGCATCCTCGATTGTCCTGGCGAAAGCTCGCCCTTGCTGGCCCCTCCTGGCCTGCTGCTGATGCTGCATGTACCTCTACTGCTGAGTCGGTAAGGGTAATCCCCTCTGCTGGCCTACCGGAGCCCTAGCTCCTGCTCCCTGAATCGTCTGTCCCGATGACTCGGGATACTTTCTCAGACGATGATCGGATCCTCCGCAAAGCAAATATCTGCCCAGCCTCTTCCGGCATTCACTCCAATCGTGCCCTGGTCTCTTGCAAAAAGGGCAAATGATAACAAGCTGCTGTCCCGGGGTCTGTTGCTGCCTCTGCGGCTGCTGTGCCTGCTGAAAGGGTACACGATCTTGAAACTGCCGCTACTGAAGGTAGACCCTCGGCTGCTGGTACTGCTGCTGAAACTGTAAAAGTAGTATCTGCTGCTGAAACTGTAGGGGTGGCATCTGCTGTTGAAACTGTAGGGGTGGCATCTGATGCGGATACTGCTGCTGAATCTGCAGGTGGGGCCTCTTGGCCGGGCCCGCACTGCCACTAGCTCCCTGAGTGTCTTGTATCCTCTTCTCCTTCAGCCCAAGATCGTCCTCCGCTGTTATGGCTCCTACCAGAATCTACTCGAAAGTGGCGTCAAGGTCGCTCTTGGTATATGACTTGATCTCTCCGATCAAACCCCTGCGGAACCTCCTCGCCTTCCCGACCTCGGTAAGATCCTCGATGAATCTGCTCAAACGGCTGAACTCTCCAGCGTACTCCTCAACGGTCTGGTTCCCCTGAACTAAGCTCGCGAACTGTGCCTCCAAAGCACGGAGTGCGGTATCGGAAAAAATTTCTCCTTGAACAGTTTCTTGAACGCTGCCTAAGTCTGACCGGCTGTACCAACCCTCGGGTCCGTCTGGTACTAGGTACGGGCCAAATCCTGCATCTGACTGGCGGCTGCCTCGATCTGTAATCCTGCTGGTATCTGTGCCAATCGGAATATCTCCTCAATGTGCTCTATCCAATCGTCAGCGTATATGATGCCCTCTGTACCCTTGAAGTCACGGGGTCCCATCTTCTTGAAGGAATGGATGTCTGGAGTCCTCGACTGATACCGCTGCATCTGGCCTCCCTGTGGCTGAGCAGCCACCAGCTCCACTGTCGTCCTGACCAACTGGTGAGTATCTTGTATGCTCTGTCGGATATCAGCAGACTGGCTCTGCTGTATCTGTTGCTGAAACTCCATGAATCGCTGGAAGAGGGTAAACATCTGAGCCGCATCTACTGTCCCTGAAGGTAACTGCTGCTGGTATATATCTGGAATGACGGGAAAAGACCTTCGGACAGGTGGAGGTGCACTCCCAAAAGCTGCAGAAGCTCCTATGTGAGCAGAAATAGGGGGTACTATGGTCCCAGCGTCCACGATCAGGCGAGGGGTGGTAGGCCTCTCACCAGCGTCTGCTGAGCCAGAGCGATGCGATCGTGTCTCAATCACCATCCTTGAGACAAATCAAACAAGGAATCAATACTGAGATTGAATCGATAATTCAAGGGAGGACAGTTATTCAAGGAAGCAATCTTCGGCATGAATTTAGATGGCAGGAATCCAGTTAAGAGTTTTTCCTAATGTGATTGAGTACCTCAAAAAATAATCCTAATCCTACTGCAGGCTGTAGTGATACTCTAATTCGAATACCACTACACAAACTCGACCTGCATGGGCCACCACTAAAAACGTGTCACGACCCGCACCCACTGTGAGTGTACGAGAGCGTAACAACGCCCAGCCTACGCCGCAGTGTCGGCGGTAGAACGCTGTTCTAGGTCATGAACTATAACTAACATAATATGAATACTCTCCATAAAGAGGCCAACACAGAGGTACAACTCAATCACAATCTAGAGATAGAATATGGCACGATAAAATAGATAAGAGAATCCTCAACTGAGGTACAACAGAAATAAACTACAAGTCTCAACATCTAAAATATACAACTCAGAAAATAAAGACAACAGCTAAAACATGGAAAGAAATAGTCTAAGCTATCTACACTAAGCAAGGGTATCATCCTCAGCAGCTGCCTGAACCTCTCCAGGGGTCCAGGTCGCGAGTGTCATCTAGGCAAGCTCCAAAGTAAGGGGTGCAGGGTTCCTCATCATCCTCTATAAAATTTTCAACAGGTCCAGTCAGGACGACAGCGAGCACAATACATCTCAACAGTTCATAGCAGGTTAGAAAATATTATCATGCAGTAAAGTAAGATATAGATACTGAAGGAAATACAGTATGTAAACAGAGAGAGAATTGTAATAGAAATATCTACTATAAGTAGAGAGCTACCAGTGGCTAGTGACTTAGAGCACAAAGTCGACATGTGAACGGCTTGATTTGTACATGGCTATACTAAAGAGGCGTATATGGCTATTCTACTTTGGAAATTGTTCACATGGCTATTTATACTCCCCCGTACCCCTAATTAATACACAAGGATCCAACCAGATTATGTTATGATTCTATGTAACAGCTCCCGAAGGGTGGTAAGCCTCTGAAAGGTGATAAGCCCCCAAAGGGTGATAAGCCTCCGAAAGGTGATAAGCCCTCAAAGGGTGATATGCCCCCGAAGGGTGGTACATAGTAGTCCCACAAATGGGATAAGGATTCAAAGAAGACTCTGTGATCATATGGGTATATGTCACAAGTGATCAAAGAACCAAAGAAGCATATGATACGCTATGTAAGTGAAACGTACGGAACATAGAGTACCCGATGCTCCCTGAAGGGATAACATCTCAGGGAGGGATCCATATTGTACTAATCCGTGTGACCAACGTGACAGTATCAAGTAAAGTAATTTAATTCAGGAAAATAATTCTAAGCAGGATATAAAATGATCAGAGAATGTACTCGCCTCGTATCTGAATGTCTGAAGTAAATGTACTGTCCGAGATGAGGTACCTGACTCCTAGTTAGAGAAATACAAGTCAAGATGTATACAGGGGATGATAAATATAATCTACAATGCATCTGCATGCTGTCTAGATCGAACTAGGCCAAAGTCAACTCTTGGTCAACTCTGGTCAACTACACTAGTCAAACTAGGTCAACTAGGTCAAGACTGACCCAAACAAGTCTAGTAAGTCTCACTAGGCCTAACCAAGCCTAGTCTAGCAATCACACACCAATCACAAGGCTATGCAAGCCAAACACATAAAGAGTACATTCACATTGAGCTATAATCCATATTGTAAGGAGAGAGAAAGGGTTGCATTATATACAGGCATTCAATTAGGCACTCTATATTAGGCTATATACATTACACTCATATTACATAGAAAATACTATATTGATTTCAATTTACCCTTCCACTTTACTCTATTACTATACACATTCACATTAGTTTAGACATTTAGATATACACATATAGACATGCATACATACTTTAGCTATATGTATTGAATGTACAAAGAGAGGGGGTGTATGTGTGTAAGGGAAATGAGTGTAGGCTAGTGGGTAAAGATGTGAGTGTGGGAAAAGTGTCATGAGAGTGTGGATACATGTGTGTGGTGTCAATGTGTATGTGTGTGGGCATGATATAGTGCAATGTGTGTGTGTACATGAGGGTAGGCAATTGATTGTGGGAAAAACTAACATGTGTGCCTACATTACCTAGTAAATCCTAAGAACAGGATTATGAAGTCTAATCAAACATTTGAAACTTACATTCATACATCTAAACCCAAAACCTAAATGAACTAACAAACCTCAAATAACTAAGCTACCCATATACACATATATATCTCAATACATTATATATACATATGTAAAGAGACGGGGCACATGAATTCAAATGTGTGTGGGTGTATTTGTGTACCTGTGTCATCAGGAAGTTGTCAAGGCAGTGAAATGGAACGTGTGTATAAACAGGAAATTCTCAGATTTCACACAAAAAGAAGAAGGACAGTTTAGTGTTCAGTTCAGTAGCAAAGAACCAAACTCTCTGTTCTTAACAACCTAATCTCAGCTATTCTACAAAAGAGGAAACAGGTTAACTACCATTTGAATCTCAGAAATTCAGTAAGAAGAATCTCAGGTTATTAAGAACCCTGGAAAAACAGGGAATACATTGTGTTCAGGTGGCAGGAATGAGTGTGTGTGGATGAGAGTACATGAGAGGGTGTTTGTGCACATGTGGGTGTGATACAAAGGTGTATGGCATGTATTCCTGTGTGTGTGTGTGTGACAAAGTGTGTGAGTGCAAGAGTGATTAGTGTGACAGGTTATATATATCAGGAAAATAGTGAGAGAATTGACATAGGTAAACAGTGACATATTACTTAAGTGTGTAGAGGGTGTGTGTAGAGAGTGTATCATGGGAATGTGAGTGACAATAGTGTGCAGGCAAAACAGTCTATTTAGTGAGAAAAATCAGTGAATGTCAACAGTGTAACTGCCCCAAAATCTCAATTTTAACCCTCCCATACATTTCAGATTTAACAGTGAACACCCCCCCTCCATTTCAGTAAAACAGTCCAAAAAATCCAATAGGAATTTCTCAGTTTACATTGAATGAGAACTCAGGTTTTACATGTTAAACATACAGTTATCATATCATTCAGACCCTAATGTTAATCTAACAGTTCATAATATTTAACATATCAACTCAAACCAAACAAAGAGTTTAAAAACAGCCCCTAAAATGTAAACTCTGATTTATGAATCAAAACACAATCAAATCACCCAAATCTCAACACACTATTAGAATTTACATAGGTGAACCTATTAGGCATTTAGTAACATGTAATTAACTATGCTAAATGGGTTTAAAATGATGACAATCTCAATTTCAAAATCTGGACAGAAATTCAGGAATGGCCTGATACATGGTTTCAGCATAACATAGGAAATGAGGAATTAATAATCAAAAATAATTTAAAACCCTAATACAGAGGTTGGTAATAAAAGTACATAATGTACACATGCTACACAAGTGGTTTGTGTCCACAAAAGTGGACACAAACGTGTCCAACAAATTTAAAAACACAAAACAGTAAAACTGTGTACACAAAGAAACTAATTATCGTGTACGTGTTCCCGACTCTCGTGTGCACGACACGACATGACACAACCCATGAGGTTGTGTCCCAGTGTCAACCTAGACTAGGGCTATCGATTGGACACCCTGAATCGTGTCCAAGCCGCGTGTGCACGTCACGACACGCGCGTATCAGTGCACGTTTCCAACCGAAACTGCACAGCACAAAAATTAGTACACGTGTTCGTGCGTGTCCGACACGACATGTGGGGCCCTGAAACTTGGGGAGCCCCGTGTCAGTGTCGGCCCCCAACCGTGTGTCAAGTCCCACGCGTCGGGGTGGCGTGTCCGTGTCGCAGTGACCCCCAAAGTGCAGGGCACGCACTGTGCCCGCGCGCGCGACCGTGTCCGCGAGTCCATTTCGACTCGGACACGACTCAAATCCATCTAAGTCAAGCACAGTCGCGTAAGCGACAACAAAATAAGAATTTCCATTCAAACACAATTTGAAAATTTGAACGAAATGCCCTTTGTGGCATTTCGTCGAACACCTGCACTGTCACTGATACGTGTCCGATACGGACACGTACAGGACACAAAACTTGGGAAATCCTATACCTATAGAATCAGGACTCCTAGGGCTAGATGAATATGCAATTTAAACCTAGTTTTAATGGGTGGAATAGAATGTACCTATTGGTTGTTCTTCACACAAAAAGTCTCTTCCAAGGAGTTCTTCAAAGCCACCCCAAATCCCCAAATTGATGCAAATCTGAGATTTGACTCCACCATCAGCAAGGAAACATTAATTAGATCATGATGGAAGAAACTCCAATAAAAAAGGAGTCATATTGATTAAACTAGAAAGGAATTAAAGGAGACTCACCTATTTCCTTAAGAAATGAAGAGCTATTAAAGAAAGAGGCACAAATCCCCATAGAGACATTATATAGGCAAGGGGGGAGGTCTCTTGGCTGGTCATAATAGTTAGGGTTATGGTTTTGGGATTCAATCCAAGGGCTCTCATCCTATCTAGTATATTCAATGGTCAAAATCAAGGTCCCCCCTTTAATCAAGTTGCAACCTAGTTTATTCTAACTAGTCATGACTAACCATGACCAATCAAATTCTAACTTAGTCTAACCATGACTAACTAGGACTAACCTAGGTTAGGTCAATTCTAGGTTGGGGCTAATAACAATCACATGGCAAATTAATTAAATAATAATAAATCACACCATCTAATATAATATATATTAATTTCCAAATAATTATAATAAATTCAAATAAATTCAAGATAACCAAAATACCCTCCAGCTAATTGTACTAACAAAATCTCTACCCACATGGTTAGGCTCTAGGGCAGACAGTCACTGCGGCTTCACTAGCTGCAAACCAAATCACAAGTCATGAATTTAAATAGTTTAAAATTAATTAAAAATCACTAAAAATTCTAATGTGAAATAAATATCATTAAATAATAATTATAATTACAAAATTTCAAAATTACCCTCTTTTGGAAAACTGGGTGTTACACTACTCTTCGCGAAAGGGTCGCCGTCTAATCCAGCTATAGTGCATGATGGCTTGACATTGCCAGTGACCTTCACACCCTTTTAGTGCTTGAACTAATGCCTATGACACGGGATGAATGTGATATCTACTCAATGTATACAATTTCATATGCTTGCCTAAAAACATGTCAACATGCAAATCGAACAGGATGGTTAGAAAGATCACCAAATAAGCTAACATATTTTATAAAATTGCTTGAACCAAATGCAGAGCTTGTGTTTAATTAGCCACTCATCAGTACATATGATCGTACTGACCCTCGCTCTTTGCAGGTGATAGGAATCAAGGAGAACGTGTCAATTGACCAAGGCGACGTTCGTATTTTGAAGCTTCGACCGCGCGTCGAAGACTTTCATCGCATCACTTTTGAAGACTCTCTGCAACAGTCCAAGAAATATGTCTCGGCCACCCTTGAATCCAGGTGGCTGGAATACTTTTGTTGTAAAAGAGGGATGTATGTCTAGAACGGCTATCTCATCGGCACTCCTTCTGTAATCGAGTCATATTGTAAAGTCTATGCGGCACAATTGTAATAGAGTCTGTAAATGATGTCTATTATCAATAAAAATTAAAGTTTCTCTGTCTCAATGTGTTGTTCACTTTGTTTGCGCTCTCTCTCTTACATGTTGTGTTTCGAATTACCTTATGACTATGCCTTGTGTGATCGCAACCTAGGTTCGCACGGCATCACGCCCGAGGGACGACTATCGATTCTTCGGAATAATGACGTGACACATTCAAGTTTTGTCCGAACTCTGCCCCAAAAATTACTATAAATAGAGAATAAACTTTTCATTTGAAATCTTCAATTCATTCTTCATCTTCTCTATTATATAAAGCCTTTCAATCTTCAAATCTCCAAGACAACTCATATTCTTCTAAGTGCCGATATGTTTTCGATTAGAAGTGGTCGAGTTGTACATGCTTGATTTTCAAAGCTATTTGTTTAGAGTTGAAGTCTGTTCGTGCCCTTCGATCAAAGCACGAAGTATAAAGAAGTCGACGTGCTCTTCGGATACAAGCGCATAGTGTAACTGCTATTCAAAAATAGTGGAATAACTCCGAGCAAGAGTTCTTGGGCCTGGACTAGCACTCTCAGAGGAATACTAGGATAAAATTCTCGAGTTTGAGTTTGCTCTCTATAACTCTGCTGTTTACTTATTTGTCTTTCTTATACAAGTAGTTATACACTGACTTCTCATTACACAATTATTTTCAATTGGAGATATTACTTTTGCTACACTCTATTCACCTTATCCAGAGTTGCCCTCGATCCCACAAAATCAACGGATAAAATTCCTATCTAAGGACTGGCCTTAAGGTTTAGAGTAATTGAAAGAGAAATGAAAAAGGGGGATGGTGCAAATGGTGGTGCAAATGGGACTTCCTTCGGTCGGGTGCTACTGGTCGAGCTCGACTTGGCTTGGGTCCAACTCGAACTGAGAGAGGGAGAGAAGAATGGATTTTAATAACTATTTTGGATATATAAAATTATAAAATTTAATTTTAAAATCATAAAAATATAATAATGCTTATTATAATTAAAATAACAATTTAGATACCGGATTACGAACAATGGTTATGAAAAAAAAATCAACCAGAGATGAATTCAATTGTAAACGTCACGCACGACCAATCTTGGTACCAAGTCATCCATATATTGCCAACAAAAACTCTAATTGGACCGCTGGAGGGGGACCGCGGCTGTGCCCGCGCCGACGTGTCCCCCTCCCATTCGCCCCCCTGCTATCTTGGGACCCACCCCAAAAGTCTGGCCTGTAGGAAATAATAATGCTCTTCTTCTCATTGCTAAGGTTTGTTACAATATATATAGTGTCTACATTTGGGCTTATGGGTATGGGCCATATTTACATTACAAATATTATCTTATAATCTAACACCCCCCCTCAAGTTGGAGCATGTAAGTCACAAATGCCCAACTTGGAAAGAAAAGAATCGAACACTTGCTTTCCAAGGGGCTTGGTGAAGATGTCAGCCAGTTGAGAAGAAGTAGGAACATGCGAGGCAATTACGGTGCCATCTCTAATAGCATCGCGAACAAAATGCAAATCCACCTCAATATGCTTACTGCGCTCATGAAATACCGGGTTCTGAGCCAGGTGCAGGGCTGACTGACTGTCACAATACACCGACATAGCAGACTCCTGGTGAACGCCCAAACACACCAATAACTCCTTCAACCATTTCAACTCACAAACGAGCGCAGCAAGAGATCGGTATTCAGCTTCAGCGGAAGATCGGGAAACAGTTGATTGCTTCTTGGTCTTCCAAGAAATAGGAGACCCCCCCAGAAACACCAACCAGCCTGTAACAGAGCGGCGAGTCAAAGGACAAGTGGCCCAGTCGGAATCACACCAACCAGAAAGACGGAGATCACAATCAGCTTTCAAAAGAATACCCTGTTCTGGTGCATTTTTGAGATATCTGACAACTCTCAAAGCAGCATGCCAATGATCTTGTCGAGGCTCTTGTAAGAATTGAGACAAGATATGCACAACATAGGCCAAGTCAGGGCGAGTAAATGATAGATAAATCAACCTCCCAACCAGCCTCCTATAAGTCTCTGCATCCGCCATCCTTGAACTAGTCGATTCTGCCAGCTTGTGATTGGGCTCCATGGGAAAACCGGCAGGACGAGACCCCATCAAACCGTATTCTGAAATGATGTCCAAAGCATACTTCCTTTGACACAAGGAAATTTTTTCCGCACTCCGAGCCACCTCTATGCCAAGAAAGTACTTCAATACACCAAGGTCCTTCATGTGAAAGCAAGAACTAAGGTACTTTTTGAAAGCATCTAAAGCACCTGTATCATTACCAGACACAATCATATCATCCACATAGATCAAAATATGCAACTCTACCTTCCCCTTAAAAAAAGAGAAAAGAGAATAATCGGAATGTGATTGAATAAATCCATAGGATATCAGAGAAGCAGTAAGCTTAGCAAACCAACAACGCGGTGCCTGTTTCAATCCATATAGAGACTTACGCAGGCGACACACTTTGTTGGGTTCACTATGCGAAAAACCTGGCGGCAACTTCATATACACTTCTTCTGTCAGATCTCCATGAAGAAAAGCATTGTGCACATCCATCTGGTGCAAAGTCCAGCCTCTCACAGCTGCAACAGCCAAGAACGTCCGAACTGTAGGCATCTTAGCTATTGGGGCAAATGTCTCTGAATAATCGATCCCCTCAACCTGATGATTACCGAACACAACCAGCCGTGCCTTTAAGCGCTCAACACTTCCGTCAGATTTGTACTTTATTTTGTACACCCATCTACTTCACAATGCTTTCTTCCCAGGAGGCAAATCGACAATACTCCATGTCCCATTATTTTTAGAGCCTGTATTTCAGTTTGCATAGCCGCGCGCCAGCCCGAATCTCGCGAGGCCTGGCGATATGAAGTAGGCTCAACACCTGCAGTGATAGCTGCAAGAAAATCTCTGTGTCCAGCAGTAAATATGTCATAACTTAGAAATTGTGTTAGAGGATACGAAGTACCCGAGGAAGTGACGGGAACAGATGAACTGTGGTGAAGGGGGGAACTTTTACTTCGAACAGCATTTGTCACAAAATCCTGTAATCGCACTGGCTGTGATTTCTTTCGCATTCCTCTTCCCAATACTACCTCGTCGGGCACCTCTGGCAATATATATAGTGTCTACATTTGGGCTTATGGGTATGGGCCATATTTACATTGCAAATATTATCCTATAATCTAACATGGCCAATGACGACCCGACACCTGGCGTGCGGGCCAGGACCGCGGTTACAAACCGCGGTCCATGTAGCATCTCTCATATTGCCAATCATATAACAGGCTTGAAGAACCTAAATCCTCTACCCAAAAATAGGGTTACTTAGTAACAGGATTTGGGTCTCCAAATTGTCCAGTATTAGAATTTGGCTCTTATTTTTATGGTTCATGTTACCAATTTTGTATTTTGTGGAGACTCAAACTCTAATATTGGACAATTGGAAGACCCAAATCATAATTTCAAATGTTATATTATTATATGAGATCCTATTACTAAATAATCCCCCAAAATATATAAAACAATACTTTGTCAAGTATATTAATTCCAAGACCATCACTCCTGCCTTAATCAATGACGACAAACTCAAAAAAACATAATTAATATATCATTAACAACTCGATCACAAATCCGACAAGCGAAATCGTTCGTTGGCATGGCTTGGAAGTTCTAGGCTCACTCTCGTCTCTCATTGAAGATGAGCATATATAGCTGGCAGCTTTGGGGACAATGCATGGTTGCTTTCAAATCCATCCAAGTCAATGACTTCGAGTTTAATACAAACCGGACTACAGGGAATATGACGGGAGACTTAGGATTAATTTGGGCAACTCTTTTCTGTTTAGAGCAACTTCAGACGCAGCGTAACCCTACAAGAGGTCTGAGTCGCGGATGACCCTCTATGATGGGCCATCAATAAGGTCAAGTGACGATCAAAATATGTTTTCGATAGGACAACCCAACTCTCTGGGAAAGCTCTGGCTTCTGCTGCATCTCTTGGGAACTGCACTTGAGTCGGACTGCGTGTGGCAACAAATTTAATCCGTCCCTTGTTTTTCTTCTCGTCTGTAGCTAATGCGAAATGTTCATGGAAGTGGCAACAAATTTAATCCGTCCCCTGTTTTTCTTCTCGTCTGTAGCTAATGCGAAATGTTCATGGAAGTGGCAACAAAGTCTCGCATTGGCATTGCGTGTTAGTCGCATGCATGCAGGCTGAGGCTGGCCTGCAATTGAGAAGAAGATTGCACGTCCCCTCTACTCTAGGACGGAAAACTCGAGGTACGTGCGTACGTAGATGTATGCCAACTAAACAAACTATTAAAGTAGGGATGATCAGAACACTAATTATGTACATGCATGCATCCATGGATCATTGCTGCTGCTGCTTCTTCTCTTCCTCGGATTCTGCTGCCACAAAGTCGTCGGCACCACCACAACCCATGGCCAAAGTCATAGGCTTAGATGGCTCTCTGTCCGAGCACCGAGTCCCGGTCGCGGTCTCTAAGGTCCTCGGCATCGACCGGCTCTCCTGCTTCCTCTGCAACTCCGACAGCATCCAAGTGGACGCTCCTTTCGCGCCGTTTGACTTGAGCGAGCCGCTCGAAGCAGACAGGATATATTTCGTTGTCCCCAAGGACAAGCTCAAGCACAATCTCACCGGCGCCGACCTGGCGGCGCTTGCGACCAAGGCCAGCTCCGCGCTCCCTGTCTGTTCCAGCAATGATGAGAAGAAGAAGAGGAGGAAGAAGAAGAGGCATCAAGTTACTGCTGCAGCCCTAGCGCTGGTCTGTGAATCTGGAGAGAATGATGTTGAGTCACTGGTGAGAATATCAAGGCCGACAAAGAAGACCTGCAGCTCATCTCGATGGGCGAGAGCAGTTCGCCGGTCTTTCAGGAGGGTTCTTAGTACCATTGACGAGGATCATGAGTGAACAAGATCGATCGAACAACCCAAGATTTTTTTTTCATTTTTATTTCGTTAGTGGTGGAACTTATAGTCTCCATCACAAGTTTTATTTTCATTTTCATTATTTGAGTTGGTGTCCTCTTTGGTGGAATAAAAATGTTGTTTCTAGATCTGCTGAATTAGATTAAAATAGCAGAAATTTTTATATAGGTTAAAAAGTTTATCTATTAGTTTGATTTTGTTTAATCTTTTAATTTTGTTTAATCTATTAGTTACTTTCTTTTTCTTTCTTTTTTTTGAAAAGGATTTGCATTATAATTTGCATTATAAGTTAAATAAAACGACTGATGGCCATATCTCTACGGATATTAGCCATGATACATAAGGGTGGATCACAGTACGAATTAATATCATCAAAAATAGGATTAAGTAAAGTAAAAGAAGCTAAAGAGTTAGCAGTTTCACTGGCATCTCTAGGAATATACGAAATTGCAAGTTCTTCATGATTCCTGATTGCTGATTTTTCGTCCTCTATTGTGTGTATGATCCTCCATACGATATCAGAATTTTGTTGATTTATTGAATCGATGAGCATCTTGCAATCACCTTCTATGATGGTTTTCATGCTTTTGATAGAGTTGAAGAGTTGCAATGCTGGCTGAAATGCTAATCTTTCCGCTTCCATTGGAGATCCTCCATCTTGAAATTTTGATAACGCAGCTCTGAAATGTCCCTGGCTATTACGAAGAATGGCTGCACCTGCCATCTGTTCATTCCGATAAGCCCCATCAAAATTGATTTTCCAACAGTTGATCGGAGGAGGAGACCAATGTACATTCATTCCATGGTTTACTTGTAAAGCTGGAGTGGGAATATAATTTGGGTTGTGAGATTCATATTTTCTCCGCATCCTTTGAGCAGCATCGATGATGTTGTTAAGACAGACTTGCTTGTGGTCGAAAATTGCTGCATTCCTCGACTTCCATATTGCCCATAGGAGGTAAAAGCTAGTTGAGATGCGGTCGTGATACCCAGAGGATACGATATTTTGTATCATATCAGTGATGGAGGAATGGACTTGAGTAGATTGTCCTGGAACTTGAATACAACTCCATGCTAAACCTGTAAGTGAACAATGCAAGCATAGGTGATTTAAACATTCATTATGTACCTGGCAGAGGGAACATACATGACTGATATGTTGCAGTCGCCTGTGAATGTTCTCCATCGTAGCCAATGAGTTTGTGAGGATCCTCCATATGGAGATAAGAACTCTAGGACATATGAATTGTAATTTCCAAAATTGTTTCCAGATTTGTAAGCCAGCAGTCTCTATCGACGAATGCTCATGATGTCTTTCGTCATAAATGAGTCGATATGCCAATTTAGTAGTGAAGATACCATTCTTCGTATGAACCCAGATGAGCTTATCCTCTTCACAAGATATAGAGATTGGAATTTTAGATATTTCCATCGCTTCATGAGAGGGGAAGAGCTGATTAATAAGAGCAATGTTCCAGCATTTAGAAGGAAAAATGATATGCTCATTAACCGTCTGGACATGGAGGTGAGCTTCATGCAGACCAGAAATTCTGAAATTTGGCATTGTGGGAACCCAGGGATCAACCCAAATGTTAATGCATTTACCATCACCAATAGACTATAGTACACTATCCTTCAAAAATTCTCTACATTGAAGAATACTTGAACACACACATGAGGATGAATATCTCATGCTTGCTGTCCAAAAGTCATCATGCTTGAGATACTTTATTTTCAGTATTTTCGTCCATTCTGATTGAGAGTTATTAAGAAATCGCCAGACCAACTTTGTCACCAATGCAAGGTTTGTGATCTCTGGATCTCTAATCCCAAGTCCTCCCTCATTTTTTGGTCTGGTGAATACCCTATTGTCTGAAGTGTAGTTTTCGACTAGAAAAAGAGTTCCCCCACCAAAAGGTTCTTTGACGTTGAGCTAGTTTTTGTGTGTGAAATGTATGTGGATAGGTAGTAATTAGGGATGGATGCGAGTATGGATTTAATAATGAGGGTGGTTCTACCAGCATGGGAAAGACATTTACCTTTTATCACATAAGTTTGGAGCTACTAGCATCAATAAGCTTAGAGTAAGTGGAGGCATGGTTTTGGGTAGAAGAAGATGGTGACCCAGATATTTATCTACAAAGGTCATAGGTCTGACTTGAAGAATGTTTGTAAGGACTTGCCTCATGTTAGCATCAAGCTTGCTAGTAAAAAAGATGGAACTCTTCTCATAGTTAACTTGTTGGCCCGATCAGGACTCAAAGGATGAAAGAATAGACTTGGTTTAAAGAATGTTTTGGATAGTGCTCATCCCAAATAGAATCAAATCATCTACGAAGAATAGATGAAAGTAATGTGCAGAGATTCTGTTCAGTTTGATTCTCTCATAAAGACCATTCCTTTCCATGATACATATGTGCTTAGAAAGGACTTCTCCACACACGAAAAAATATAGGGAGAAAGAGGACAACCATGTCTGATGCCTCGACTGGAAAAAAAAATATGGAAGAGGGTGAACCAATGATTAATAAAGCAAAAGATACTGTTGTGGTGCATTTCATCAAGGTATCATGTGCTTTATCAGTAATGCCAAAACCATGAAGAGATATTGACTAATGAAGTCCTAATTGTAGGCTTTTGACATATCAATCTTAAGGGCAAATGCACTCTTGTGGGGGCTAAAATGTTTGATAGATCAGTGGAAGAGTTCCTGAGCGATAATGACATTGTCACATATTTGCCTACCAGGGACGAAAGCATTTTGGAATGAGTTTATGAGTTTGTGAAGTAGAGGTCATAGTCTATTAGCAAGAATTTTTGAGATGATCTTATAGATAACATTACAGAGTGAGATGGGTTGAAAGTCCTTAGGATAGATTGGATTTTGAATTTTTGGAATAAGAACAATATATGTGTGATTCAGAGAAAGAGGCATGATGCCGCTATCAAAGAAACTATGGATGATCGAAAATACCTCATATCCAACTATATCCCAGCATTTCTGATAGAATAAAGCAGGTAAGCCATATGGACCTGGAGCCTTAGCTGGGCTCATCTCTTTGATAGTTTGCCGAATTTCCTCCATAGATGGGCATATGCTTAAGGAATCACTTTCATTCTTATCAATCTTGTTCTACTTTTCTGTGATGCTACTGGGGATTTGAGTAGTCCTTGAAGCTTGAAATATCTCTGTGAAATGAGCTACCAGTGTGTCAAAAATCTCTTCAAGATTGGCTGTAAGTTGCCCGTCTGCATTGAGTAATGAATTAATATTGTTCTTGCGTCTCATGTTTGTAGCAAACAAGTGAAAAAAAACTTGGTATTCCTATCCCCATCCTTAAGCCAAGAAATGCAAGATCGTTGTCTCCAGTATAGCTCTTGTTGTAGCAAAAGCTTATTAAGGGAAATGTGGATCAGATCTTCTTCTCTTAATTTATCATCTGACACTGGAGTTTGTTGCAGTAGTAGCAGCCTTTTTCCCTTCATTTTGATGTTCATTTAGATAGCCTAGTCCCTTCCTTCCCCAAGAAGATAATGCTGATGTTAGATCAAGGAACTTCGAATGGGACTCTTTCATGTTGGATAAATTGGACCAAGAGTGTGATAGAAATTGAAGTGTGATAGAATTTGTTTGAAATCAGGTTCATGTAACCAAGCTTCTTCAAAGCGTCGGAGATAAAACTTCTTCCTTCTACAAATATTAAGTTACAGAAGAATAGGGTTATGGTCACTGTTGACGCAAAGAAGGTGTACCATACTAGCGTTGTGGAACAATGATCTCCATGTGGTGTCCACAAGAGCCCTGTCTAGTCTCTCTGCAATGTTGATATTGGCTGCTCGACAATTAGTCCAAGTGAAGGCTGGTCCGGAGTATCCCATATCCATTAATGCAAAATTGTTAAAGAAATAGATAAAATGTTTATGATGTTGATAGTTGAAGACATTGCCTCTGTTTTTCTCCTCTGCATTTAGAATAGAGTTTAGATCCCCAATACAAACCCAAGGTTTAGATAGGGATGTGGTGGTAGTTTCAATGTGCTGCAAAAAACTCTATTTGCCCATTACATTAGGAGGTCCATATAAACAGAGAAGATTCCAGGCCGGGTGCGTACCTGTATGGTGGATGTAGAGGTGATACAATTTGGAGAGGTTGAGATGATACTTATATGAATATCTAATTGCCACAGAACATTCTGTTAGTCTCGTGACTTGACCAAAGATGGTAGACTCTATGTCGAGATTAGAGGTTCAAACAAACGTTCACTTTCTGATAATTCTCGAGATCCAAGAGGAACACTATAATA
This sequence comes from Iris pallida, assembly GCA_029216955.1. Lineage (NCBI taxonomy): Eukaryota > Viridiplantae > Streptophyta > Magnoliopsida > Asparagales > Iridaceae > Iris > Iris pallida. The sequence goes on from JANAVB010018600.1 coordinate 3,600,727, forward strand.
TGAATCTGATTACAAAAGTAATAATAATCAGAAAATAAATATCATATTTTTCCTCGCAATCGCAGTTGCTGACGGACAGAACTGAGTTACAACTCAGATGAAGGAGAAGAAAGAAGAAAGAAGAAGAGGAAAGGTTCTTGCTGGGGTGACTAAGATCATCGTTGCTCAAAGCAAGATTCGCCCCAACACGATTTGCTTCCAGGAACCAGCAAGTTCACGAAGAACTTCTGGAACGCTCGTAAGTCAATATTTGAGACTTAAACGGACTTCCTGGACTTTACGGACTCCCTTGAACTTTTTTTTGGTGCATCTTTTAAAGGAGGCCAAGAGGCTCTATTTATAGAGTGGAGTGAGACTTCACCTCTTCTTCTATCCAATGTGGGACTAAAATACCAATACTCAAAAATAGAGTTTGATATTTTAGTTATCCCACAATCAGCATAGAAGTGTGACAGTCCACGCCTACCCCCCGAACACTTCCGTGCATGCACGAGACATCCTGGAGTCCGTATCCGATCCGAGTCTGCACAACAAAAATTAACTTACTTTTTGGTTGAAATTAATCATTTTTTCCTTCTAGGAAAATACTCCCACATGGCACACACTTGTGCCCACTACACCTCATAGGCACACCTCAATACAAGCAATGCATTATATTGAGATACTCACCATTTGGTGTAGCCGATATGGGACTGTCTTTCCTAGTCCAAAGGCAAAAACACCAACAATCTCCCACATATCTCAATATATGGATTGAGCGTTTCCTACAGTGACTGCCCATCATGCATTAGGAGAGATGTCGCTACGACTTGAATCTTCCCGCATAGGTTAAATAACAGTATGATACAAGAATAGACTAAGCCTTGAATTCTGCACCATAATTGTAATTCTTCCTACTCACATAATGACATCAACTGTTCTTTTAGCTACACATTAAAGGCCTTGTGCCAGCCTGGTTTCAGTGTTTAATTTTTGGGCGTCTACAAGTTTACCCTCAAGAGACGGCCTGATATCTCTGTACATACACTATAGGTGAGTTCTTTATAAAGAGTCATGGCATGAAGCATTGCGCTTCTTTGTGGTGCTATGCCGCTATGACATGGCTTAAAGCCGAGGCTTTATCCCACCTGGGTACCTCATCGTAGTGTCATACTACTGTAGAATGAGGTCACAAGCCTCTTTGTAGTACCAAACTATCCAGCATGAAGCCTTGCGCTTCCGTGCGGTGTTAAGTCGTTATGACATGGCTCGTGAAGCCGAGGCTTTACCCTACCTGGTACCTCTTCGTGGTGTCATGCCACTGTAACATGAGGACATTGTCCTTTTTGTAGTGCTGTCTACCTTTCTTTATTACGATTATCATACAGCATTAGGCTACCTGCCTATTTGTGGTGCTACTCCGCTGTGACTTGGCTCACAAAGTCGAGGCATTACCCCTAACCGGGAACCTCATGGTGGAGTCACCCAGCTATAGCATGGAGTTACACTCCTTGTAGTGCTGCGCTACCGTGCTTCCTGTAAAGCACTCCAGGCATTCACTCTGTCTGAGAACTCATTAAGGCATTTAAGCCAACCTTTCCACAGGATCCGTTTTTCGTAGAAAACAACAGTAGACAACAGTGGTTGTCGGTCCGTAACCTCTCCATGCCATAGAGGGCAAATACCCACCATTTTTGATATTCTTCCGATTAATAGTCCTCCCTTGAACCAAAAGCTAGATTCATAGTAGATTTCTCTTTGAACTAGTAGCATAAAACTTTATGGTAGGAATGTAATAACACAATATCAGAATGCCTTCAAGCCTATTTTACAAGCTATATCATCGACCAGCTGGCGCTTGAGGCCCTTGGTGAACGAATTTGCCAGGTTCTCCTGACTCTGAACATCAATCACTGCAATAACAACCCTCTTGATGAGATCGTGTACTGCCCTGTGCTTCAACCGCACAGTCCTCTTCTTCCCGTTGAAGAGGTCATTTGATGCCACCGCCGCAGTCGCCTGGTTGTCGCAGTATATCGGTATCGTCGGTATTTGTGCTCCAACCACTGAAAGATCATACATGGACTTCCGAAGCCATTCTGCTTCCTCCGTTGCGGTATCAAGTGCAAAGAACTCATATTCCATGGATGACCGCGAGAGCATAGTCTGCTTCTTCGATTTCCACAAAATAGCAGCTCCACCCATTGTGAAAATGTATCCACCTGTGGACCTCTCGCTCTCCACTTCTGAGCACTAGCTGGCATCACTGAAGCCTTCTACTACCGACGGATCTCTGCTGTAGTGCAGTGCATATGTCTGAGTCTTCTTGAGATATCTCATAACTCGTTTCACAGCTTTCCAATGCTCAATGCCTGGGTTGCTCGTGAAATGACTCATCATTTCCACGGTGAAAGCTATGTCAGGCCTTATGGCAGTAGTAGCATACATCAAACTCCCGAATACGCTTGTATACTCCAGCTGCCTGACGCTTTCCCCTGAATTAGGCTTCAGTTTCCGATCACACTTGTACGGCGTATCGATTCCTGGAAGATCCTGATACCCGTAACGAGTGATCATCTTCTCAACATAATGAGACTATGACAGTGCTAGTCCAGTGTTTGTCTGTAGTGCCCCGTCCCTACATCGTGCCCCGTTTCCGTCCACGGGGTACGCGAGAAAAGAACATTGTTGCTATCGATTCGGTCGGGACCGATAGGTCGGAATCGGCCGAGTCGATCGAACGGGAACGGTTGAATTAAGATCCATTCCACGTTATGGAATGAATTCTTCGGAACCAAGTCCCATATTCAGCGGGTTGTGCCTCGAGGATTGGCTCTGCGGCTGAGTCGGGAGAGACCTTCCGTTGCTCTGGTTTTCATGCCGTACTTGATTTGGCTTTGGCTTTGGTTTTCGTGAATGCGTTTTTGCGTGAATGTTTTCGATGGGTTTTCGTGACGCATTTTCGAGCTTCGCATTCATATCGAATATCCTTGAATTATACAGTATTCTAATCAGTTGCTTATGCGATTGCAGGTGATCGCGTAGGCGACGTCAGCGCAGCCAACCGGTCGTTCGCTTGAAGTAAGGCTAAGGCGAGTGGCTAACCTCCTTAGTCTCGTCCCTCTACTTCAAAACTCAATATGTAAAGTAAAATGAATGCTTGTCATAAAGTGTAGAATCAATGAAATCGTGGCACGATTCTTCACGAAACACTTGTTATCAACTGCTGGTATTGGAAATAGAAAACATGTTCCTTGTGCAAATCCACTTAGCCTATGCAAAGCAATGAATGAATCGATTAACGTTTATTGTAACGATGCGGCTAAGTAAGCAAAACGGTCATTGGACAACTTGTCGACAAGGTATAGTTTCCTCGAACGGTTACCTAGGCCAAGGGACCGATTCGGCCCGGGAGGAACGTGTTTATAGCAAGCGCCAGTCCTTTATCGGCTCAGGTTAGGCAGAAACTTTCGCACAGGGCTCGCTATCCGACGCGAAAGGGTCGCCGTCTAACCCAGCTATAGTCCGCGATGGCTTGACATTGCCAGTGGCCTTCACACCCCTTTTTCACTGCTTAACAAGTGCACGGGACACGGGATGAATGTGATAGTTGCTCAATGTTATACAATTTCATATGCCTGCCTCAAAATATGTTAACATGCAAATCGAGCAGGATGGTTAGAAAGATCATTGAAATAGCTAGCTAATATGTTTACGAAACTTCTTGAATCAAATACAAAGTGTGGATTTTAATTAGCCATTCGCCAGTACATGTGATCGTATTGATCCTCGCTCTTTGCAGGTCCCGCGAATCAGGAAGGACGTACCAGCTAGCTCGGCGGCGTTCATGATTTTGAAGCTTCGGCCTTACGTCGAAGACTTACTCTGCGACTCCACTTTTGATGGCTTTCGACAGTCAAAGGAAAATGACTCAGCGTCCCTCCCATCCAGGTCAATGGAGTACTTTGTTGTATATAGAGGGATGTGTGCAATGTGTGGAACGACTAACTCATCGGCACTCTTTTGTAACCGAGTCATGTTGTAGCCCGCGCGGTATGAGTCTTATACTAGAGTCTATAAAAGATGTTCATTATTAATAAAAAATAAAGTTTTCTTTACTTAATGTGTGATTCATTTTGTCTGCGTACTCTCTTAGATCTCGTGTCTCGGATTTTCTTATGACTATGCCTTATGCGAGCGCAAATTAGGTTCGCACGACATCACGCCCGGAGGACGACTATCGATTCGACAAAATCGGGGCGTGACATAATAGTATCAGAGCACGGCTTTGCGTCCTTGGCCTCCAATGTCGAGTTCTAGTCTCCAACCGTTGACTTCGTGTCGATGAGATGAGTTGTTCCATACGCTAAACCCAGTACATTTTCTGAAACTAACGAGAGTTTCCTTTCTTTTCCCTGCAGTTACGGGAGCTCAGGCGAAAGACGAGACGAGCGCTTCCAGCGGCTCGAGTGCTTCCAGACCCGAGCATTCCGTCAACCCAAAGGGAATAACTCCTATCGCAGTCGGACCTTCCGGCGACCCGATGTAACGTATGCTGCAGATGCTTGAAATGCAGCAACGTCAAAACGAGCTCCATCGTCAGCAAGCGGAGGCTCGTCAGACCCAATTTGAGAATCGGTTCGAGGCTCAATTCAAGCTGCAGCAGCAGCTGAATACCCTCCAGCAAATCGTACAGTCGGTCGTGGGCAACAACAACAATTCAACGATGACACCTGCCGTGACCCAGCCTGCGGTTCGATCCAACGAAGCTGAACCAGAGGCGCCCGTGCTCTCACCTGCGGCACCGAGAAGTTCTAACTTCGACGTGTCAAAATTTCACTAAAAGCTGTCGTACTTCCTTCAACGGTACAGAAGATCCCTCGGTGGCGATCGACTGGCTGGAGAAGCTGGAAGATAAGTTCGAGCTTCTGGGTGTCGAGGACTCAAAGAAAGTCGCATGTGCTCAACTTCTACTTCGAATAAACGCGCACGATTGGTGGGCTATGCAAAAGCAGGCTATTAGACGTAAAGACGAGACTGCAGCGATGTCATGGACGACATTCAAAAAGGCATTTGAGATCTAATATCTTTTTGCAGCCGTGCGACAGGAAAAAGAACACGAGTTTATGCAGTTAAGGCAAAGGAATATGACGGTACGACAATATGCGACCAAATTCAACAAACTGGCCAAGTTTGCTGGAGACTTCTACCTACCACTACAAGTCGAGCTCGACGATTTGAAGTGGGTCTACGTTCCACTATCCACGCTCACGTATCGGTGGATGAATACAAAACTGTGGGCGAGGCACTCAACCACGCCATCCGTCTGGAGTCCGAGTATCCTCCTACTACTACCGGTGCTGTTCACTTTAATAACAAATGCTATAGTAATGCGGGAGGCAACAACGCACATAAGCGTCAAAACCGCGGCAACGAAGGCGACAACCAGACGAAGGATCGAGTAGTCTGCACTTTCTGCCACAAAGTGGGGCACTTGATCAACGAGTGCCGATCGAAGAATGGTACGTGCCTCGCGTGCGGCCGAAAAGACTATATCTTACGCGACTGTCCGGAGAAGTCAAACCAGCGCCCCCACCAATACCAACAAAATCGAGGCCAAGCACCTCGGGCTTCACAGACCGCACAACAAAATGGCCAAGACCGTCGCCCCAATGCTCAGGGCCGTGTCTACGCCATGACTCGCGACGAAGCGTTCGCATCTGATACAGTCATGACAGGTATACTGCAATTCAATAATAAACCTGCTCGTGTATTGTTTGATTCAGGTGCCATGCATAGTTTTATATCGGCGGACTTTGCCGCCGAGCATAAATTTTCTTTGACACCACTGGGCCTCGATCTTACTGTTAACATACCGTCTGGCATGCCACTACTTGCAAATTTAGTCTACGAAGACGGAATCATCTGTATAGGTGGTCAAAAGGTCAGTCTCGATGTGATAGTTCTGAATATTAAGGACTACGATATCATTCTGGGGATGGATTGGCTCGGTCCGTGCAACGCAACCATAGACTGCGCTGAAAAGAGGGTCACATTCCGCATACCTGGAGTGCCTAAATTCTGCTACTCGTGTGGTGAGGCATCGCCGACCTGTATGGTGATCTCCGCAATATCTGCTCGACGGATGCTGTATTCCGGGTGCGAAGGCTATCTAGCTACCGTTCGAGACATATGACAGGATGGTGCAAACGCGGGTCAGACCGACGTTGTGGCAGAATTCTTTGATGTATTTCCGGACGAGCTGCCCGGCATGCCGCCGGATCGAGAGATTGAGTTCACTATCGATACATTCTCCGACACTCGACCGATCTCGAAAGCCCCATTAGAATGGCCCCTGCAGAGCTTAAAGAACTTAAGGTGCAGTTACAAGAGTTGCTCGACAAGGGATTCATCCGACCCAGCGTCTCGTCCTGGGGTGCGCCCGTGCTGTTTGTCAAGAAGAAGGATGGCTCTATGCGTCTTTGTATCGACTACCGCTAGCTGAATAAAGCCACCATCCGGAACAAATACCCCCTGCCCCGTATAGACGATCTGTTTGATCAGCTTCAAGGAGCCACGGTGTTCTCTAAAATTGATTTGCGTTCGGGTTACCATCAACTCAAGATCAAGCCGGACGATGTGTCGAAGTCTGCCTTCCGCACTCGATATGGCCATTACGAGTTCCTGGTAATGCCGTTCGGCCTAACGAACGCTCCTGCTACTTTCATGGATTTAATGAATTGGGTGTTCCGACCATTCCTCGACAAGTTCGTAGTAGTCTTCATCGATAACATACTCGTCTACTCGAAGAGCAAGCAGCAACATACTGAGCATCTACGGACCGTGCTTCAGACCCTTCGAAAATATCAGTTGTATGCGAAGCAAAGCAAATGTGAATTTTGGCTGAGTAGTGTCGCATTCCTCGGACACATCATTTCAGCTGAAGGCATTGCGGTCGACCCAAAGAATGTTGAAGCCGTCGTCGATTGGAAGCCGCCAACGTCCGTCAGCGAGATTTGAAGTTTCTTTGGCTTAGCGGGATACTATCGACGCTTCGTGAAAGACTTCGTGAAGATCGCATCGCCCCTGACTCGCCTCACCCAGAAAGGAGTCGCATTTGACTAGTCTGACGACTGCGAAGCTTCATTCCAAGAATTAAAGCAACGGCTCGTCTCGGCCCCGATACTCGCACTTCTAGATGGGACTGAGGATTTCCAGATATTCAACGACGCGTCCGGTCAAGGCTTGGGGTGTGTACTGATGCAGCGGAACAAGGTGATATCTTTTGCTTCCCGACAGCTAAAGCCGCACGAGAAGAATTATCCCACGCGCGACCTGGAGTTAGCGGCGATTGTGTTTGCGCTGAAATTGTGGCGTCACTACCTCTATGGCGTGGCGTGCACGATCTACACCGATCACAAGAGCCTCAAGTATCTATTCACGCAGAGGGAACTGAACTTGCGGCAGAGGCGCTGGCTTGAACTGATCAAGGATTACGACTTGACTATCGACTATACACCGAAAAAGGAAAATGTTGTGGCGGACGCTCTGAGTCGGAAGTATATTGCCTCGCTATCCATCGGCCGTAGACTGCTACGCGACCTAGAAGAGATGGGCATTGAACTCCGAGTCCGATTCCGGAATGTGCAGTTGGCAAAGTTGTAGTTAGAGCCGAGCTTGCTTGAAAAGATCAAGACCGCTCAGAAGGATGATCCGTACCTGAAGAAAATGTGAGATCTAATCTTGATGGAGAGGACGACCGACTTTACGGAAGACGAGACCGGCATGCTTCGATTGAGGGGTAGGCTATGCGTTTCGGATGATTCAGAACTTAGAAAGGAGATATTGTCGGAGGCGCACTACGCGAAGTACACCTTGCATCCCGGTAGTATGAAGATGTACAAGGACCTCCGCACAAACTTCTGGTGGCACGAGATGAAAAGAGATGTGGCACTTTTCGTGTCATAATGCATGGCCTGTCAGCAGGTGAAAGCTGAGCACCAGAGACCGGGCGGGGAGATACAGAATCTGGCGATTCCGGAATGAAAGTGGCAGCACGTGTGCATGGATTTTATTGTTGGTCTGCCGAAGATGCCGCAGGGAAATGATGCTATCTGGGTCATCGTCGATCGACTAACCAAGTCAGCGCACTTTATTGCCATCAAAGTTACTTGGAGCGTTGATCGTCCGGCGCAGATTTATCTTGATGAGGTAGTACGACTGCACGGAGTTCCAGTATCCATCGTCTCTGATCGGGATTCACGGTTCATGTCACGATTCTGGAGTAGCCTTCAGTCGGCACTGGGTACCAAGTTGCAGTTCAGCTCAGCTTACCATCCTCAGACCGACGACCAAACGGAGCGCGTCAATCAGATTTTCGAAGACATGCTACGACTCTGCGCGATTGACTTCAAATCAACCTGGGACAATCATCTACCTCTGGCCAAATTTGCATACAACAATAGCTATCAATCCAGCATTCAAATGGCACCGTATGAAGCCTTGTACGGGTGCAAGTGCCGATCACCCATTTGCTAGGACGAAGTCGGAGAGCGGCAGATTCTCGGTCCAGAACTGGTAGAACAGACCGTACAGAAAATTTGGCTCATTCGGGAAAGATTAAAGACCGCGCAGAGTCGTCAGAAAAGCTATGCGGACGTTCATCATCGACCCCTCGAGTTTCAAGAAGGCGATCACGTATTTCTCAAAGTGTCGCCCATGCGGGGAGTTACTCGGTTCGGCGCGAAAGGAAAGTTGAGTCCGAGATTCGTTGGGCCGTTCGAAATACTTGAACGGGTTGCCCCAGTGGCCTATAAAATTGTCCTACCGTCGGCGCTTAAAGGTGTACACAATATCTTCCATGTCTCTCAACTACGGAAGTACGTGCATGACCCGAGCCACGTGGTAGATTTTGGCCAGCTGGAGCTAAAGTCCGACTTATCCTACGTTGAAGAGCCAGTTCAAATCATAGAACGCAAGGATAAGCTGCTGCAAAATCGAGCGATCCCTCTCGTCCGCGTCCTCTGGAGGAACCATTCGGTCGAAGAGTCGACGTGGGAGCTTGAATCGGAAATGAAGGAGAAATTTTCTTCATTGTTCTCGTAGAGGTAGGTTCTATCCTTAATGTTTCGAGGACGAAACTTTTTATTAGTTGGTTATGGTGTAGTGCCCCTTCCCTACATCGTGCCCCGTTTCCATCTACGGGGTGCACGAGAAAGGAACACTGTTGCTATCGATTCGGTCGGGACCGATAGGTCGGAATCGGCCGAGTCGATCGAACGGGAACGGTTGAATTAAGATCCATTCCACGTTATGGAATGGCTTCTTCAGAACCAAGTCCCATATTCAGCGGGTTGTGCCTCGATTATTGTCTCTGCGACTGAGTCGGAAGAGACCACCCGTTGCTCTGGTTTTTATGTCGCACTTGATTTGGCTTTGGCTTTGGTTTTCGTGAATACGTTTTTGTGTAAATGTTTTTGATAGGTTTTTGTGACGCGTTTTCGAGCTTCGCATTCATATCGAGTATCCTTGAATTATATAGTGTTCTAATTAGTTGCTTATGCGATTGCAGGTGATCGCGTAGGCGACGTCAGCGCAGCCAACCGGTCGCTCGCTTGAAGCAAGGCTAAGGCGAGTGGCTAACCTCCTTCGTCTCGTCCCTCTACTTCAAAACTCAATATGTGAAGTAAAATGAATGCTTGTCATAATAGTGTAGAATCAATGAAATTGTGGCACGATTCTTCACGAAACACTTGTTATCAACTGCTGGTATTGGAAATAGAAAACATGTTCCTTATACAAATCTACTTAGCCTATGCAAAGCAATGAATGAATCGATTAACATTTATCGCAATGATACGGCTAAGTAAGCAAAACGGTCATTGGACAACTTGTCGACAAGGTGTAGTTTTCTCGAACGGTTACCTAGGCCAAGGGACCGATTCGGCCCGGGAGGAACGTGTTTATAGCAAGCGCCAGACCTTCATCGGCGCGAGTTAGGCGAGAACTTTCCCACATGGCTCGCTACCCGATGCGAAAGGGTCACCGTCTAATCCAGCTATAGTCCGCGATGGCTTGACATTGCCAGTGGCCTTCATACCCCTTTTTTACTGCTTAACAAGTGCACGGGACACGGGATGAATGTGATAGTTGCTCAATGTTATACAATTTCATATACTTGCCTCAAAACATGTTAACATGCAAATCGAGTAGGATGGTTAGAAAGATCATTGAAATAGCTAGCTAACATGTTTATGAAACTTCTTGAATCAAATACAGAGCGTGGATTTTAATTAGCCATTCGCCAGTACATGTGATCGTACAGATCCTCGCTCTTTGTAGGTCCCGCGAATCAGGAAGGACGTGCCAGCTAGCTCGGCGGCGTTCATGATTTTGAAGCTTCGGCCGTGCGTCGAAGACTTACTCTACAACTCCACTTTTGAAGGCTCTCGACAGTCCAAGGAAAATGACTCAGCGTCCCTCCTATCCAGGTCAATGGAGTACTTTATTGTATATAGAGGGATGTGTGCAATGTGTGGAACGGCTATCTCATCGGCACTCTTTTGTCACCGAGTCATGTTGTAGCCCGCGTGGCATGAGTCTTATACTAGAGTCTGTAAAAGATGTTCATTATCAATAAAGAATCAAGTTTTCTTTACTTAATGTGTGATTCATTTTGTCTGCGTACTCTCTTAGATCTCGTGTCTCAGATTTCCTTATGACTATGCCTTTTGCGAGCGCAAATTAGGTTCGCACGGTATCACGCCCGGGAGACGACTATCGATTCGACGGAATCGGGGCATGATACTGTCCGGATGATCTTGAGTCCCAAGATAACATCAGCATCCCCCAAGTCCTTCATACTGAACTTCGTCGAGAGGAACTTCTTTGTCTCCGTGACACAGCTTATATCCGTACCTGGGATTAGCATGTTGTCTAGTATAGACAAACGATGACTCCTCTTTCGTCAGCAAACTTTGTATAGACACACTTGTCTGTTTCACTGACCCTGTAGCCATTTGACCTTATGACTTTGTCAAACTTTTCATGCCACATTTTGGGAGCTTGCTTTAAACCGTACAGAGATTTTACCAACTTGCAGACTTTTTCTTCAAGACCTTTGATGACAAACCCTTCTGGCTGTTGCATGGAGATCTCTTCGGTCAGCTCGCCATTCAGGAATATCATTTTCACATCTATCTGATGTATCACCATCTTATGTATCGCTGCGAGAGCAATCAACATTCTGATGGTGGTCATCCGGGCTACTGGAGCATACGTGTCAAAGTAGTCGATCCTCTGCTTCTGAGAAAACCCCTTTGCCACTAGCCTGTTCTTGAACTTTGTCAATGGTTCCATCAGCTTTCATCTTCTTCTTGAAGATCCACTTGCATCCAATAGGTTTTGCTCCTTCAGGTAGATCAACCAACACCCAAGTGTTATTGGAGGTGATTGATTCAATTTTATTGTCTATCGCCTCCTTCCAGAAAACAACATTTCTGGTCTTCATCGCCTCATTATAGGTAAGCGGATCTGCTTCTACGTGATAGGTGATGAAGTCATCTTCAAAGTTCTTCGGCCTTTTCGCTCGCTTCGATGACGGCTCAGCGAGTTCTGGTTCAATCGTTGTCTCCTCAGTAACAACTTTATCTTAGACAACTGGCTCATTGAAGATCTCAGTCACCTTTGTACCTTCATCATTCTCCGGAATGTTCGTTAGAATAATGTTCTTGTGCCTTACAAACTTGTCTTCAAAATATTTAGCATCACGAGATTCGATGATATGTTTTGACTCAATATCAAGAAATCTTCGAGCATCACTCTTCTCGGGATACCCCAAGAAGATCATCTTCGTAGTCCTTGTCCCTAGCTTCTGAATTTCAGATCTGGACCTTCACATAAGCCAGACACCCCCACACTCAAATGACATTCAAGTTAGGTCTGACTTTGAACCAGAGTTCATGAGAAGTTACGTCCGAAGTTGCATATGACACTCTATTTAGAATAAAAGTGGCCGTCAATGCAGCTTCTCCCCAGTAGCATTTAGGAAGACCCGCAGTTAGCAGCATTGAGTTCATCATTTCTGTCAACGTTCTATTCTTCCTTTCTGCTACTCCGTTAGATTGAGGAGAATACGGAGTAGTAGTCTCGTTTATGATTCCATGTTCTTTGCAGAACAATGTGAATTCATGAGACCGATACTCTCCGCCTCGATCACTTCTTAACCTCTTGAGTTGTTGTCCAGTTTGTCGTTCAGCCTCGGCCCTGAACTCCTTGAACTTCTCGAACGCTTCGTCTTTAGACTTGAACAAGTAGACGAACGCGTACTTTGAGAAATCATCGATGAAGGTTATGAAATACTTCATCCCGGCTTTTGTAGAGAATTACTTGAAGTCACAGATATCGGAGTGCACCTAGGGGTGAGCATTATTCGATTTTGAACCGAAAACCGAACCGAACCGAATAAGAAATTCGGTTTGGTTTTTAAAAAAATCGGTTCGGTTTTGAAAATACTAAATTTTCTTATTCGGTTTCGATTTCGGTTTCGGTTTCGGGTTTCAATTTCGGTCCAAAACCGAAAACCAAATAAAAAAATTTAGTTTATATATATATATATATATATATATATATATATATATATTTTAAAACGTTACCTTTATTGAAAAAAGAGGGTAATGAGTACATCCGACCTCATGGTAACAAAAATAAAGGAAGGAAATACAAGAAAAACACTACTCAAAAGCCTAGTTCGGAATAGTCGGAGAATGATGGCAGCCCGAAAGCGACTTCCGAAACTGACGCTTCACCTCCCGAACCAAGAAATCAGAGCCAACACTATGCCCCTCGTAGCGATGCTTATTCCGGTTCTTCCAAAGCACCCAGATGATCGCCCCGGCCAATGATCTCCGATGATGACTGCCATGGCCCTGCCACCACCTTTGAAGAAAGGCTAGAAAGTCTCTATGCATCCGTGCCTTGAAGAAACCCCGAAAGACAGACCAAACCATCCTAGCAAGATCCCCATGAAAGAAAATATGGTGAAGGGTCTCCCCATTCCCATCCTGGCAGCAGTGACATCTGGAAGCCAAATGGAAACCAATCTTTTGAATGTTATCATCAGTTGGTAGCCGGTTGTGACAAACCCGCCACATCAAAATGCTCCACTTCGCCGGAATACACTTGCCCCATATGTTAGAAAATAAAGAAGATGTAGGATGGGAAATCCGACAAAGCCTCCAAGCCGAGGCAAGCGAGAAAGATCCTTTCCGCTCTCCCCAGACCAATGAATCAGGAGCCGAAGAGCAAGACAGATTCGCCACTCTGAGCCGCCTCACTGCCTCTACCCCAAACTGCTCCATAAACATAGGCAAGTCCCACCCAGCGTCTGTCCAAAACAAACGGATACCCGAACCACCATTGTCAGAATTCTTCGCCCTAGAATCTCGGATCTTCCTTCCCCTATCCGATAGAACCCTCACAGTCACCGTTCGATGATGAAGAAACACCCTCCTCCCGGCCAATCTGGCCGACCTCCGAAGCTCTCCGGTGCCACCATCCAACGGAACCCGCCCCGAGATAGACGCCTCCATCTCCTGGGTTCGCCGTCGCACCCGATTCCGACTCTCCGTTCCGCGCCTGGTACCAGCCGCCACTCCCTCATCCGACGGACTAGCAACGCTACCCAGCCGAGGGCCCCCCGGGAGCCAATCTTCGTACTTCGCTGAGCCCTCACCACGCCCAAGTCTGAAAGAGATATGCGGTTCCGCCAATTTCCTCTCCCGCAAAATCCGTCGCCAAATATGGGAGCACTTGGAAGTCATAAACGCATCACATGGATGACGCTTACGAAAATATTTCGATTTAAGGAGCTCCACCCAAAGGCCCTTCCCATGCCGCAACTTCTACCATAATTTCATAGAGAAGGCATCCATGATATCATTCAGACACTTGATCCCAAGGCCCCCTTTGGACTTAGTCCGAGTGACAAACCGCCACACCAGCCAACTTTTCTTAGCAACCCCATCCTTGCTACCCCAGAAGAAAGCCGCAAACATTCTCTCAATCGCCCTGAGAACGGCCCGAGGTGGGCAACATGCTGCCAACGAATAATAGGGATAGATGAAAGAACATTCTTAATTAGGACCAGCTTACCCCCAGGAGAAAGTATCTTGTTCTGCCATTCCGTCAGCTTCAAACGGATTTTATCCAGCAAAAAGCTAAACATCCCCGTATTTCGTCTCCCGCATGTTAACGGGCAGCCCAAATAAGTAAACGGCAAAGAATCGGTGTAGAACCCAAAAAGAGTAGAAATAGTTCGAGCATGATCCTCAGCCAAGGGGGTCGCAGTATAAAAGGTAGATTTAGAATAATTAATCTTTTGACCAGATACAGCCTCATAGCGATACAATACCTGCTGAAGAGCACGCAATCCAGCAATATCCTCCGAAGTAAATATAAGAATATCATACGCATATGCCAAGTGCGAGATACGCGGTCCCCCAATAGAAGTATGAAATGAAGTTCTCCTATTGGAGTCTTGAAGCAGCTTGAGGTTTCGAGAAAGCACTTCCGCAGCAATAATGAAGAGAGCCGGGGAGAGGGGGTCCCCCTAACGGATCCCTCTAGACGCCGGGAAGAAATCAGTAGGAGCTCCATTAAGAAGAACCGCATACCTGGTGTCCATCAGGAGACGATAAATAAGATCACAGAAAACCTCATTAAAGCCAAATCTCCGAAGAACCCGCAGGAGGAAGTGCCAACTGACTCTATTATAGGCCTTCTGTATGTCAAGCTTTATTGCAACATTTCCACCATGATTCGATTCTCTCATAGAAGCCACCATGTCCTGAGCAATGATGATATTGTCAACAATCTCTCTCCCCTTAACAAAAGCACTTTGCTTCGGAGAAATAATTTTGGGAAGAAATTCCTGCAACCTGCAAGCAATAATCTTGGAAATTATCTTGTTACATAAATTGCAAAGACTAATAGGACGGAAATCAGATAGATTCCTCGGGTGCTCGACTTTGGGGATAAGAAATAAGAAGGTATCAGAAATAAAAACCGGAAGGCGTGCACCCCAAGAAAAATGAGCCAATGGCTTCCTCCACGTCAGCAGCGATAATATCCCATCAAAATGAGAAAAATCTTCCAGAAAATCCATCCGGCTCGGTGCCACTAGCCGGGTCCATACCCTGAACAATCTCTAACAGCTCCGCTCTATCCGGACAACGAACAAGCTCAGAGTTGTCCTCCACAGAAATGAGGCTAGGAATGACATCGAGGAAGGCATCCTCGTCTGAAATAGGCTCAGCCCTGAACAACTTAGAGAAGAATACTGAAGCCACCGTCGCCACCTCCGCAATAGAACCTATTTCTGATCCATCAGGCCGAATAATTTTCTGAATACCCGCCTTTCTTTGCCTGCTCCTGGTGCACTCATGGAAAAAACGAGTATTCTTATCCCCTTCCAGGTCCCATCTCAATCTGGCTTTTTGTTTCCAGAAAGACTCCTCTACTTGGACCTTTTGTTTCAATCTGGCTACGGCCTCCATCCAGGAAGCCCGTCCCCTCTCCGAAGGATGAAGCTCATAATCCTACTCTGCCGCCAATGCAGCATCCTCGGCCAGACGGACCTCCTGAAAAATGTCTCCGAAAGTAACTCTACTCCATCCAGCCAGAACATACCCCGTCGTCCGCAAACGCATGCCCAACCGCTCAAGCGTATCATAATGCCAGCATAAATTCCACGCCCGAGCAACCACCGTAAGAAAATCCGGATGAGACATCCAAAAGTCGAGGAAAACGGAATCCTCGACGCTGAGGGGAGGAAGCTGGCTGGCAGGATATCAATAAAGGAGAATGATCAGATTCCGCCCGATTAAGATGCTCACAAGAGACCTGGACACCATCCAGCCAACTACCCGTCGCGAGTACCCTATCAAGGCGGGATCCCTGCCGATCAGCCCCCGACTGACCATTCACCCAAGTATAAATGCTACCTCTGAAACCAACATCGGAGAGCCCGGCAGCCAACTGAAAGTCAAGAAAGTCCACGATGGCCCTCGTGTCAGGAGGCCGACCCCCAAATTTCTCATCCGGAGAAGCAATAATATTAAAATCCCCGCCCACCACCCAGGGCATACCGATGTCCCTGGCTTGGACATCCAAAAGGTGCCGCCACATACGCCTCCTCCCCTGTCGTGTCCCTGTACCATGAACAACAGACAACCGTACCGGATCCAAAAAATAACTCAGAGAAAGCTGCACCGTGATAGCTTGATCACAAGAATCAATACATTGGATCCCAAGACCCGACTTGCATAGTAACCAAATATTACCCTTATCATTGCAAAAGCTAGCATCAAAACCCAACCTCAGTTGATAAGAAAGAAGCTTACAGGATATCACCTTGGGCTCAATAATAGCGAGAACCTGAATAGAGTTGGTCCGACACAAGGACCTGAGACGGCATATAGTAGATCTGTTCGCCGTCCCCCGAACATTCCAAATAAGGAATTTAACCATGGACCCTCTTGGGGTCCCGCCTAACCCGGGAAGCATGTGATCGAAGAAGTCGATCCGACTAAGGTGCCAACGACTTCCTTCGCCTACCAGCCGCCTTTTTGAAGGGTACCATCTGCCAGCCATCTTCACGACCCTCAACAAATGAGGTAGAAGATCTCGCCTCAGGCAATGAAATAATATCATCTCCCGGAGAAGGGTCATAACCCCGATCAGAGATAGAACCATGGGCGGTCTCCTCCCACACCACCAAGCTTCGATCTTCAGTGTCAGAGTCAGCCGCTATAACTCCCTGTCCCAGCTGACTGTGGATAATAATAGGTAGGTCCGATAAAACAATGGGCCCAACACCCCGCTCAGGCCCCAACTGCCCATCCAAACTAGAGCCCGGAGCGCTACGTCCCCCCTGCAGGGGCCTCCCATCATCTGACCATAAAGCCAGCTGGCCCGAAGAAGACTCCCCCACGTGCCAGGAAGGCAAAACGAAACTCACGCGAATATTATCACTCCCGTACAAATTGGGCTGCGTGGTCCCCCTGCTATCATCATGCCCATGGACGCGCTTCCACTCCTGCCGTTTCCCCTTCCCCTTCTCACGCCTCGATCTCCGCCTCCGACGACCCCTGCTTGTCCTACGGCCCACCGAACCGTCGTCCACTCGTGCTACGCCTGAAGAAGAAGCGACGGGGTTGGGCGGTCCGTCTGCTACATCCACCGATGGCCGCGATACACCCGAAGAAGAAGCGACGGGGTTGGGCGGTCCGACTGCTCCATCTACTGATGGCGTCTCCAACTGGGGACGGCCATAAGCACTCCCAACATGACCATGATGGCCGCAAGAAACACAGTATAGAGGAGTCCTCTCATAAACAACCGGCTGCGAACGAACGCCAACAAGAAGTTGGAAGAAAACCTCTTGTTGAAGAGGTTTACTGACGTCCACTTCGACCAAGACCCTGGCTACCCCCGGCCTAGAGAATAAAGCCGTAGCCCGGTCCGTAAAGAGCGGAGTGCCGAGACTAGATGCTATGGAGAGAATCGCATTAGTATCAAACATGCAGTACGGAAGCCAAGGGAAGGCAACCCAGATAGGAACACGTGGATCCTCTCTCATCGGCGAAAAGTCCACCGACGACCTGAATATCACCATCGGAACCCGACCAACGAACCAACAGTCCTTAGATCGAAGCCGAAAAAGTCACTCTCGACACGAAGCCGTATAAGAACATGACGATCATCAATGGCCTTCACTTCAATCATCCCCCTGAAACTCCTCGAATCAAACACCTTCCTAATAGCCTCAACCGGGAGTCTCCTCCGAGCAAACTTTCCAATAAGATCCAACCCACACGGCACCGTGAGAGCCTCCATATCCGACGGCGAGAAGACGACCACCTTTCTACCATCAAACTCAATGGCTGGTCGGAAATCCACTCTCGACACACCACCCGTCGATGTCGACGCGGGTCCGCCCACCACCGCAGCAAAGGACCGCGTCGTACCACCCGTTCCTCCGCCTACCACCTTCGTCTGAATCGCCACCGTTGCCGGAGATCAAACATCGTAATGGACGACACCCCTTCTCGCAACCGGGACAGCCCCTAACCCGTCGCCACCTTCGGAAAGGCCATGAGGGATGCCAAGGAGGAAGGAACCTCCCGCCGGCAATGGGCGGAGCCACCCTCCAGTACCCGGATGGGTGGAACCACCCCCGCAACCGGGTCGCCCCCTCGGCCATCACCCCCCGACGTACGAAGGCCAGGAAGAGCGAACCCTTCCACCGACGTACCACCAGAAGTGCAGCCGAGCGTGCCACCAGAGACTCCCGCCGACGAGCCCTTGGCTCCCGTCGATGTGCCATCAGAGGGGCCGAAGCCCCCCGCCGAACCAGGTGGAGCGGAGTCCCCCCGTCGCTAGGTCGCCCCCATGGCCATCCCCGCCTCCCACGCGAAGGCCCATGGAGGCGGCGACTCCCTCCGACGTGCCAGGGCGGACGAAGCCTCCCGCCGAGGATCCAACGCCAGGGGGGAACGAAGCCCCCCGCCGACGACATCTGTAGCAAACAGCCAGGAACAATCGGCCTGGACAGGAGCTCCTCACATTGAGAGCAAAGCGTGCCACCAGAGACTCCCGCCGATGAGACCATGGCTTCCGCCGACGTACCACCAGAGGGGCCGGAGCCCCCCGCCAAACCAGAAGGAGCGAGGTACCCCCCCGCCGCCTGGTCGCCCCCATGGCCATCTCCCACGCGCAGGCCCAAGGAGGTGGCGCCTCCCTCCTACGAAGCCGTGCCAGGGCGGACGTGGCCTCCCACTGAGGATCCAACGCCAGGGGAGGGGACGAAGCCCCCCGCCGGAGACATCTGCAGCAGTGGGCCGGGAACAATCGGCCTGGACAGGAGCTCCGCAAACCGCTCAGCCCTAATCTCCTCGATGATGTATATATATATATATATATATATATATATATATATATATATATATATATATATATATATATATAGTTAAAAAAAAATATAGGTATATACTTTAGGTATATAATAAATATATCTATGTATATTTAGTTATTATATATATTAACAAAAAAAACACAAATAAACCCAAAAGTCGAATAAACCAAAAATCGAACTGATTTAATTCGGTTCGGTTCAGTTCGGTTATTGACCAATTCGGTTCGGTTTCGGTTTTGCTTATTCGGTTTCGGTCCAATTCGATTTTCGGTTATTCGGTTCGGTTGGAACCGAATAAACCGAATACTCACCCCTAAGTGCACCAACTCCAGAAGATCTATGCTTCGATTGACCCGATGAAAGGGTCTTCTTGTGATCTTTGTCTGAGCACATACTTCACACTTCTCTACCTTACCCCCACATTTGGAGATAAGTCTTAGACTGGACATTTTGTTAATTCTTTTACAGTGAACATGTCCTAGCCTATTATGCTACAATTCAAAATAATAATCAGAACGAGCGATTGCATTGATTACATTTGACTAGTTTACAAGCTAAATTTAGAACATCCTTTCGATTTGAAATACTTTTCCGAAGTATGTTCCCTTCTTAGACATCACCATATGGCCATTATTGATGTCCATCCTCAAGCCTGCGTTGCTAAGTAGGCTTCCAGAGATCAAGTTCTTTGTAATCACCGGAACATGCTTCACACCTTGAAGCGTCAGAGTATTCCCGGATGTGAGTTTCAGCTCCACAGTTTCGATCTCCAGAACTTCAGCTTAGGCTTGGTTCGCCATGATAACTTTCTCAGAAGTTGGCTGGTATGTGATGAACCATTCTTTGCCAGAGCAGACATGGCAGGTCACACCAGTGTCTATCCACCAGTCAGAGTCAGCCTCCACAGCTGTGACCTGAAAAATCATAGCAACAATGTTAGAAACCATGGAAACCTTGCTAGGATCACCTTGCTCATCTTGTTTGGTCTTGGATTTGCATTCACTCTTATAGTGGCCCTTCTTACCACAGTTGAAGCAAGTCACGTAGGACTTGGACTTCTGTTGCTTGAACAAAGGACCCTTCACTTTCAGATTAGTGGAGTCCTTCTTCTTGTGATGAGAAGCCTCCTGCTTTCCCTTGAACTCTCTTGTCTGCACGAAGTTGGCCTTAGCCAGTTGGTTGGACAGAGAGTCCATATTCTGTTGAGATCGTATTTCGTCCTCAATGTGGATCTCTTGTAGAAGATCTTCCAAGCTATTGTCCAGCTTCTTCCGATGCATTCTAGCATAGAAGTTGCTCCAACCAGCAGAAAATTTTAAGACTATCCCTCCAACGACAAACTTGTCGACGAGGGGCATCTTCTTGTCATCTAACTTCTGGCACAACTTCAGAAATTCCTTCACTTGAGGTAACATTGCCATCTCGTCTTCGAAAAGCCACTTGTGGTACTTTTCGACGATGGAGATTTTGGACCTGTTCTCATCATCTTCATATAGCTTACCCAAAGAATCCTAGATCTCTTTGGCCTTCACTTTTTTGGAATATGACTCTGCCAGAGAGTCTTCCATAGAATTGAGAATCAGCAGTTTACATATATTGTTTTCTCTCTTCCGTTTGCTCTGCTTGATGAGTGCAGCAGCAATAGCATCGGCAGTTCCTCCTTCTGAAATCGTCGATTCATCCTCAATCAACACATGGTCTACGTCCACGAGTTGAAGATTAAGGGTGACCTTCCTCTTCCAGATTTGGAAATATTCTCCGTCGAATTTCTCCAACTTATTAAAGCTGGTATCGATGAGAGAAGCACGAGAGTTTTTCATCTACAAGGATCTTGCTTTGAGATTGTTAGTCTCGGGGCTTGACCAAAGATGGTAGACTTTATGTCGAGATCAGAGGTTCAAACAAACATTCACCTTCTGATAATTCTCGAGATCCAAGAGAAACACTATAATATGAATCTGATTACAAAAGCAACAATAATCAGAAAATAAATCTCACGTTCTTCCTCGCAATCGCAGTTGCTGACGGACAGAACTGAGTTACAACTCAGATGAATGAGAAGAAAGAAGAAAGAAGAAGAGAAAAGGTTCTTGTTGGGGTGTCTAAGATCACCGTTGCTCAAAGCAAGATTCGCCCCAACACGATCTGCTTCCAGGAACGAGCAAGTTCACGAAGAACTTTTGGAATGCTCGTAAGTCAATATTTGAGACTTGAACGGGCTTCCTGGACTTTACGGACTCCCTTAAACTTTCTTCTTGGTGCATATTTCAAAGGAGGCCAAGAAGCTCTATTTATAGAGTGGAGTGAGACTTCACCTCTTCTCCTATCCGTTGTGGGACTAAAATACCAATACTCAAAAATAGAGTTTCATATTTTAGTCATCCCACAATCAGCATAGAAGTGTGACAGTCCACGCCTACCCCCCGAACACTTCCGTGCATGCACGAGACATCATGGAGTCCGTGTCCGATCCGAGTCTGCACAACAAAAATTAACTTACTTCTTGGTTGAAATTAATCATTTTTTCCTTCTAGGAAAATACTCCCACATGGCACACACTTGTGCCCCACTACACCTCATATGCACACCTCAATACAAGCAATGCATTATATTGAGATACTCACCATTTGGTGTAGCCGATGTGGGACTATCTTTCCTAGTCTAAAGGCAAAAACACCAACACATTCAAACCCCCAGAATGACCATTCACTGGAACAGTTATGCTATTATTAAAACCCAGAGATTTGATGATTAATTCAGTTGCTGATGATGAGCACCTAGTCTCAGAAAGAAAGGTAATTGATGGCCTCGTCGCCCAGAGGAATGACATCAAGGATTGAATTGTCGGGTCATTCCTCAGACCCCGACAATTCCAGGACAAGATCATTGGGTATGCGGCTGTTTGAGGCCAGCTGCTGCCTTTTTTTTATCAACAAAAGTGTAGAATCTTTTAGTGGGGCGAGTGATAGTATCCTCTACTCCATCTTTGATAAGTAAAGTAGAGTTCCTTTTGAGATTGGTGGAGTTGGAGAGAGTAGGATTACTAACCATTGGGTGAGTGCGTGATTGTCTTTTCCATGATTTATGGAGATGTATTTGATTAGATAACATCACGTTAGAAGTGTGAGTTAGAGAGATTGAAGAGAGGAGGCTGTAAAAGATAGTGGAGTAGAAGATAGAGTGAATTCTATAGGTGAGTTAGAGGTTGAAGAACCAAAAGATAACTGGGATTGGGGATGTGAATTGGAAAAAGGAATAGGGAAAATGTTGTTTAGAATAGAATTATTGGAATGGGAAGTGTGATGTAGACCAGGTAAATCAAATGAGATAATAGGGGAAAGTGACGTAACTTGGGTTGTGGAATGAGGATTATAAACAGTTGGATGAATAGATGAAAGTATTTTGAATTTGGCGGGGGAAGTGTTGTGAGAATATATGGGCTGCTTACAGTCAGGTAATACAGTTGGATGACACAACAGATTAGATTGCTTGTTTGAAACTTGGTGGTCAGCATTAGACAACTACTCAGGCATGGTGTGGATAACGGTTGGGGTTGTGTGAGTACATGGGGGTTGGTTAGGCAAGGAAATAGGAGACGTGTGAGAGACAGTTATTGGGGGGTTGGGATTAGTGAGTGAGCTTTCACCGATAACTGTCATCAGAAGAGAATCGGAATGGGAAGATATTGTCGCCGGGATCGTGGGTCATTTATGAACTGTATTTGGTGAAGAGGTCACCCCCGTAAGAACAATGGTGGGATCAACAAACATATCAACAGGGATCTGAGTGATAGAAGCTGTCATTTCTTTGAGGAGGTGTAGGGATAGACCATCTTCAATAGAAGTAATCTTTGAGCGAGTAACGGAAGAGGGTCTAAAACCACCTTTGAAAGCTCCTATCTGAGCCTTGTTGTTGAACCTTGAGGGATGGTTAACGCATATTGAATAATCAAGTTTGCTATTTAATAAACTCTAATACTGTTCCTTTTGCTATGGCGATTAACTGGTATTAAACTTATTAGAAAACTCTTAATGTGTCATGCAATTCTGGATACCGTGGCCGAGGCGACCACCGAATTGGCAAAATTTTGTGAGCCTTTCGTATTTTATATCCACCTTGTAGAAAGTTCCATTACTATAGGAGCTAAAAGTGTTTGAAGCAGTGGCTTTAAAATGTCAATAAATACCTTGACTTTAGAAAATAAGATCCAGTTCTTTGATTCCACCAGTATTGGAGGTCGTATGGATCCAACCCTTATCGCCAGAGTCGATACATAATCCATCGTTAAGAGATTGATAGGCAAGCTATAAAACTGTATCCAGAATTCAGCCTTTGAAAATTTGTATTCACTTGGGAGCTTGTTGGGAAGACATCTCTTGAGCAATATAAGGTGATTATTGATCTTCCATGGTCCATTCTCCATAATATAATCTAGATCTTCTGGTTGTCGAATCTCGCGGAGAAAGAACCTTCAAAGTATTCAGATATCTTTAGATGACCTTTTGGTTTCCAGATCTTTGCATTGTTGTAGCAATGACATTGAACGATTATAGTCCATGACATACAGGTTTTAAAAATAGGAGTTTACTCCATTCTAGCTATGAAATGTTAGGGGTGTGTGGATTGAAATCATTAAGATGGGAGGTAGACAGAAGATTACTAAGTTTATTAAGAACCTCCAAATAATTGGAGGTAGTAGACAATTCCATGAATCGTAGTGGAGGATGGAAGAAGTGTCAAGAAGGAAGATAACAATAGAGATGAAGATCAGAGGAAAATCTCTGTGTAGACAATCACCATTAGTAGGGATGACGAAGCGGAAGTTATTAGTTACTTTGTTATTATATATACAATGGACAATAACAAAATATATCAGTTAATATTTTTTCGTATATAATAATTTTATATTAACTAATAAATTTTGAAATGTCAACAGATACCTTAAATCTGGCAAACAAGATCCAGTTCTTTGATTCCACCAATGTTGGAGGTCGTATGGATCCAACCCTTGTCGCTAGAGTCGAAATATAATCCACTGTTAAGAGATTGATAGGTAAGCATTCAGCATTTGAAAATTTGTATTCACTTGGGAGCTTGTTGGGAAGACATCTCTCGAGAAATATTAGGTGATTATTGATCTTCCATGGTCCATTCTCCATAACACAATCTAGATCTTCTGGATTGTCGAATCTCGCAGAGAAAGAACCTTCAAAGTATTCAGATATCTTCAGATGACCTTTTGGTTTCCAGATCTTTGGCATTGTTGTAGTAATGACATTGAGCGGATATAGTCGATGACGTAAAGGTTTGAAAAATAGGAGTTTACTCCATTCTGGCTGTGAAATCATGTTAGGGGGATGTGGATTGGAATCATTGAGATGGGAGGTAGAAAGGAGATTACTAAGTTTATCAAGAACCTCCAAATAATTGGAGGTAGCAGACGATTCCATGAATCGTAGTGGAGGATGGAAGAAGAGTCAAGAAGGAACATACGGTAGAGATGAAGATCAGGGGAAATCTCTGTGTAGACAATCACCATCAGTAGGGATGACGAAGCGGAAGTTATTAGTTGCTTTGTTATTATATAAACAATGGACAATAACAAAATATATCAGTTAATATTTTTCGTATATAATAATTTTATATTAACTAATAAATTTTGTTATTAATTATCTATATTCGTTAATATACAAACTAATATATAAAAATAAATAGATATTTGTATTTATAAATAAATGAATTTGTATATTTTTATTTATTTATTTTTGAATTAATAAAAAATTTCATATAGGGTGATAGGGTGACTTGATACATTTTTACTTGGTCATATATGTTAATGTTATTTTATATATTAATTTATTGTTATTTATAATTATTTGTATACTAATATATTAGTTTGTTCTTTTCTATATTAATTTGTTATTATCTATAGTAATAAATATTTTTTATATTTAATACAAATAAATAAATAAATAAAATATACAAATTAATTGTTTATAAATACATATATCTATTTATTGAATATATTTTTTATATTAACAAATATGGATAATTACAAAATCTATTTGTTATTATACAAATTAATTTGAATATATTAATTTGTGTATATTTATTTTTATTGTATATATTTATTTGTATACTAATATATTATTTGTATATGTTATAGTTACTTTATATATTAATTTATATTTGTATACTAATATATTAGTTTGTTATTATCTATACTAATTAGTATATTAATTTATTATTATCTATACAACTATATTTATTTTTATATGAAAATTGTTATTAATACAAAAAATAGAAATGTACAAATTAATTTGTTTATAAATACATAGAGGTATTTATTTTTATATAGTAATTTGTATATTAACTAATATGGATAATAACAAAATTTATTAGTTAATATAAAATTATTAGATACAAAAATATTAACTAATATATTTTGTTATTATCCATAGTATATATATAACAAATTAACTAATAGATTAAACTAAACTAAAAGATGAAACAAAATCAAAATAAAAGATAAATCAAACCAAACTAAAACAAACCAAACTAAAAAGACCGAACAAAAAAACCAAAAAAAGTATGGAGTTTGGCCCAAGTTGCACAAGCGCCAGGATTGGGAATATGTTCGCGCCAGTGACACTAGCGCATGATTTTTTATTTTTTATTTTGTCTGGCGCCAGATTCCGTTTATTATAAATATTCCAAAATTGTCTTGTTCTGTGCAAATTAGATAAACTCTTTCACCCTATATGAAATTTTTTGTTAAAATAGTCGTGATGTGTCTGCCTTGTATTGATGCCCCCCCACCCCCAATGATTGCACATACAAAATTCCTAAAGGAACCCATGAGTTCTTAATTTGTAAAACTCTCTCTGTCATGAAAAACAATTGGATGACACACATTTTCTCTCTTGATTTTTTTTAAGGGACTAAAGACAAATGTACTCTTTAAATATTAGCAAAATTGACTTGTCACATCCGTATTCTTATTTGAGTTTCTTTAGTTGAACTCATGCACATCTCTACGATTATAATGTGTCTTGGAAATCGCTGAATTTTGAACCGTTCAAATCGTTTGTAAATCCTTAACCATTAAATTAAAAACATAAGAAAGATTGAAATTCTAAACTCTCTTTACTTCCGCATAACTATTCGCATATATCCATAACAAATAATAAATAAAATATAATTAAATATTTTACAAATCTTAATTAAAATATAAATATATATAATAAATCTTAATTCAAATATATTTGGATTATATTTATATTATTTTACGTGCAACACATGAATTTACTAGTTACTAGTAACTCTGTTCTCAAGATAATTGTTGACTCCAAGAATGGTCCACCATAATTGTTTATGATATGGACGAGGAAAGGTTTGGGATTGGATAACTTTGGTTCAGTCCCAGCAACTTTCCATTAATAGGTCACTATGCTTAAAATTATGAGTAATGCTATATGTACCTCCAAAAACTCTATATCCCTCCATGTCCCTTCGCCATATGGCACTCCCTTATTGACCTAAGCAAATGGGGAGGGGGGGTTGGGGAAAGACATAAGCTAATAAAAGAGGGCCATGTGGCGGAGGGATATGGAGGGATGGAATTTTTGAGGTACACAAAGCATTTTCCTAAAACTATATACTCTTAAATGGAAATAGTCAACCCAATTGAAATAGTCCAATTCGAATAAATTAAAATTTTAAATAAAATAAAAACAAAATTGAATCTAGATATTACCAAAATTAAATCGATATAATTGATATTCCTCTATTCTGTTGGACTATTATTATTGTTCAATGGCCCGGACCTAAAATTAAAGTTGTTGTTTTATTATATTATAAAACATAATTTATATTGTAAAGCAAAGAAATGAAGATAGAAAAATGGAGGAAATTGTTTCTTCATTCACTTGTCTCAATCATCTTAAGAAGAGCCCTTTATATAGGCTTACAATGGAGATTAACATCATGATGATAATTAAAAGAAAAATGCCAAAAGGCACAGGTTATGGATAACCATAAGTCACAGGTAATGGATAACCAAGAGACATAGGTTATGTAGGCCAACTAATTATGTAAATTATCCATATTTGCAACACTCCCCCTTGGATATTCACCATTAATTAGTTGGTGGTGTATGCACATTTGTTGCCTCGTTAAAACCTTACTAAGAAAAACCCAGTAGAAAATAATCTTAGTCAAGGAAAAAGAGTACAACGCTCAAAACTCAAAAATATTCTTCATGAGTCATACTCTCCCTCGATATAATGGATTTGCTTGACTTCGATCACTTTTGTCCTTTGGAGCATATGCATAAAAACACTCTTGGAGGAATATGCTTATTCGATCTCCTTTGATAAATCCTTCTCGAACATCGTAATGCAAGTCGCATTGTCTTTGAATATTATTGTAGGCTCATCTGTAACTATGAGTAGTTGAAAATTAATTACTCGTATATGATGAATGATCGATCGCAACCACACACTTTCTCTTGTTGCTTATTGTAATGCAATTAATTCTGCTTGGTTAGAGAAAATTTCTACTGAACATTGTTTTGTTGATCGCCAAGATATAGCTGCATGGTTATTAATAAACACATAACCCGTTTGGAGCAACCCTTATGAAGATCAGAAATATATTTGAGTCTGCACAACCAACTAGACAAGAATCGTCAGTGGAATCATATAAATAAAATAATCTCATGCCAGTTGTTCCACAAAAATATCTCAATATGTGTTTAACTATATTCAATATGTAAGTGGAGGTGCAGAACTATATCTAGATAATAAATTAACAGAAAATGTAATATTTGGTCTTGTGCATTGGCTAGATATAGTAGTGCTCCAATAGCACTTAAATACGACATTTTTGGACCAAAAACTTTTTCATCTTCTCTCTTTGGTCGTAATAGATATTTATCCAAATCCAACCTGCGTACAACCATCGGTCTACTTAGTGGATGTACTTTATCCATTATGAATCAGTTCAAAATTCTTTCAATATATCGAAAATGATGCACTAATATCCATCTGAAACTTTGTTCTATTTGCAAACCGAGACAAATCTTTGTCTTTTCCAAGTCTTTTATTTTAAATTTATTCTTCAAATAGTTTACAGTTTTCTCCATTTCTGTAGGAGACCTGATCATGTTTTATGTCATCCATATATACTGCTACTATTGAGAATTCATTTATGAATTTCTTAATGAAGATACATGGGTAAATTTGACTATTTTGTATCATTCCTTAGTCAAATATATGATAAGACGATTATACCACATTCTTGTGGATTATTTCAACCCATATAATGCTCGTCTAAGTTTAATTAAACACATTCCCTTTGACGTAGTCTCTGGCATTGTAAATCCTTATGGAATTTTCATATAGATATCAATATCTAAGTCTCCATACAAATATGCAGTTACAATATCCATAAATCTTATATCAAGATTTTTAGAAACTGCAAGACTAATTAGATATCTAAAAGTAATGACATCCATAACTGGAGAGTATGTCTCAACATAGTCAATTCCAGGTCTTTGAGAGAAACCTTGTGCTACAAGTCGGGTTTATATCTTTCAACTTTGTTCCTCTCACTTTGTTTTCTCATGAAACACCCATTTAAAACCAACATGGTTTATGCCCATTGGTGTTTCCACTATAGGTCCAAATACACCACGTTTTTCTAAAGATTTAATTCTGCTTGAATAGCAACTTTCTAGATTAGCCAATCTTTTATTTGTCGACATTCATTTATACTACATGGTTCATTTTCACAATCATCATTGTCCTTTGATATTTCAGTAGCTACTACATAGTTAATATGTCATCAATGATAAGTAATTTTTTATTCCATAATTCACCTGAACATGCATGGAATATCGAGATCTCTTCATTTTCAGGTACCTGTGCCTCTCTAGAGGCATCCATAGGCATTTCAGTGAATTTGGAAACATGCACGTCTTTATTATTTATTTTCGGAGCTCCAGCCACTATTGGGCTTTTATCTGGACAAAATGTTTCATTAGCTTTCCTCTTTCTAGGAGCACTATCCTTGGAACCTATAGGCCTACCACGCTTTTGACGTGTTGTAGTGGATTCATTTGCCGTCTTGTTTGAATTTTGTCCAATTGGAACAATGATTATGGCTGGCACATATGATATAGTTACCTTTACGGCATCATTAAATGCATCAGGTAATTGATTCACAATTTCTTACAAATGTATCATTCTTCTTATCTCATAATCACATTATGGAGTTCTTGGACCTTAATGAGATCGATAGAGTAGGCATATACCATGTCAATTCACGCCGTTAATTACCAATAGTTTGTTCTATATGAACAATTTGTTGCTTATACCTCCCCCTAACGGCGGGAAGACTCTATCATCAAATCTTGTAGTAAAGACATCACCAGCCGTTGATTTTTAAATATCTTATTATGGAAGAAAACTCAAACTAATGCATATTTTTCAAATATTTTTGGGGCCCATCTTAGTTCTTTTGGGAGATGGAACTGGAACATATACTATATATCCAAACTTTCTAAAATATGAAATGTTTGGTTGTTTACCACTAACAAGTTGTATATATAAAATAATATGGTAGGCAATGGGTCTAAATTTAACTAAAGATGCAACATGTAAAATATCATGTCTCAAGCCATAATTTTCAAACTAGATTGCACTAGTAGAGGTTTAGCTATAAGTTGAAGATGTTTAATAAATGACTCAGCTATAACCCATTTTGTGTGTGCATTGGAGAACATGATGCTCTATCTCAATCACTAATGATGTACAATAATTATCAAAAACTTGTGAGATGAATTATGCGGCATTATCAAGACTAATTAATATAGTCTTGTGATTAGGAAACTGAGATCTAAGTTTAATAATTTGGGCTAAAAGACGATAAAATACGAGATTTTTAGTAGACAATCGACAAACATATGACCACTTAATAGATGCATCTATGAGTACCATAAAATATCTTAAAAAGAACCACTAGCAGGGTGAATATGACCACAAATGTTTCCTTATGTTCTTTACAAGAAAGTAGGAGACTCATTCTTAACTTTTAGAAAAGATGGTCTAGTTATAATCTTCCCTTGTAAACAAGGAACATATAGTTGATTCTTCGATAAGCCAATATCGTAATTTTTTAAT
This sequence comes from Iris pallida, assembly GCA_029216955.1. NCBI lineage: Eukaryota > Viridiplantae > Streptophyta > Magnoliopsida > Asparagales > Iridaceae > Iris > Iris pallida. The sequence goes on from JANAVB010018600.1 coordinate 3,630,862, forward strand.
AAATATCCACAAAGATTATCAATGATCCGATTGAACATAATATGTCCCGAATGACCCAAAGGGTCATGCTAAATGTTATATAAGACATGATCATTGGCTTTATATTTTGCCACATCCATATTAGATTCAATTATGCCAATGGTGGTGAAATACAAACCCACCGAAAAATAAGATAACTCTTCTAATTTGAGCCTTTTGCTCCCAACATTAGATGTGCTACATAATGACTCTTTGTTTTTGTCATTTCGAGTTTCAATATGGTACCCATTTTGTGTATATCCTTGAAAGTTAACAAATTCCTTTACAGAACTACTTGAATATAACACATTCTGCAAATAGGTTTGAGTACCATTAGGTAACATGATGTGTGCTCTTCTAAAGCCCTCAATTATATGGCTGGCCCAGCTATTATTGGCACTTTATGCATGTCAAATACTAACTTTGGCAAAAACTTTAATTCTTCAAATTCATGTGTGTTGTAGTACTATCTACCAAACACATATCTAAGTCATTTTTCTTGGATATATGTGTTGTAGCACTATCTACCAAACATATATCTAAGTCATTTTTTCTTAGATTCTTTCAATCTCTCAATCTCTTGTTGACTAGCTCGACATTGCTAAATCAATGTCTATCTTTGTCATATTTAAAGCATGCATTACTACTCCATGAAGCAAAATAAAAATATTATTGTCACGCCCCGATCCCGCTAGGGTCGTCCGCCTTTCCTGGATCCCTGCAGAATCGATCGTCCTCGCTAAGGCGTGATGTCGTGCAAGCCTAAGTTGCGCTTGCACAAGGCCAATGTACCTGCACAAGATAACTAGTCAAGCAAACACATGCACGCACCCATTTATTGTAGAAAATTAAATATTTGACACAGAGATTTGAAATGGAAATACTTCTTTTATTGATAAACTTGATAGGAATACAAGTACAAAGTTTTACAAACTCAGATTTGATGGAACTGGGATTCCCAGGACCCTTACTTTGGTATGCGTATTGATCGATAGAAAGTTAAACAGATTTAATTCGTGTTCTAATCCTTCATAGGCGGAAACTAGGGTTCACGAATTATACTTGCGGCAGAAAGAAGATAAGTAATTCCTGGCAATCTCGAGCGGACGACCCTAAGATCTTTTGTACGTATTCCTTCCTCGAGTTGGACGTCGTATGTGCGACGATCTCCCGACCTTTTCTTCTCCTTGGCAGCCCTCTCTTTCTCTCCTTACGTGAATCATGAATTTAGAGAAAGCTTCAGATTTCTGATAAGTAATTTGGCGGCTAGAGAATAAAGGATATATATATAGGCTACGGCAGGGACCATGAGGAGAAATTAGGGTTAGGCCTCCTAACGGATCTGGATATCCCATGTTCAGCCCGAACACACAATCCAGGCCTATTAACAATAGCTCGGTCCACTATGAGCTATTGTTGTACTACCTCCCTAATCCTAAATTATGTTTGTGGGCTCCTTTTATTATATGCTCGTTTGGCTCCCTATGTTAAGATATCGTATGTCCGTCGATCAAATTAAGTTACAGACAACTATATTGATTCAACATCTTTTATCCTTAAGTAGTACCACTCAACTTTATTTTTTATGTCGGATATAATCCACCTGCAGGGTTTACATGACAATCCTTATGAGCTCCTTAAGGGGACATCATCAACCCGATATATCGGGATATGGATTCCATTTATAATCAACAGCCCATCATACATACAATGTTATTACCCAATTTATAGAGGTTGTTGATCCATAATGAATCTCACTCTTTTATGAGTCAAAGTAATGCACACTGCATATACATATCTGTTATTATATCCAGATTAAGAGCACAAGCATCCATAATAACAGAGGTGTTTATTCTCTTATCTAGTCAGTACAAAGAGAACAACCTCAAGTGGTCCTGTTCAATACACACAAAGTGTACTAGTGTAAACCTATAGTCAAGATAGACTAATACCAGATTACACTACGACCTTTCTAATAGATTGTCCAAGTCCATCTAGGTTGTGAACTATTTATATACTCCATAGGAAACTGATAATATGATCTTCTGTGTGACACCACACACCATATTATCTACAATTTAGAATATCAGACATTTGCATTAACACTTACAATAAATACAATATGCAAATATTTGCCCATATGATTCTCATTCAAAATTTAAGGAAATAAGGTTACTACAAAAGTGATGCTTTTAGTATATAACCCTAACAAGATTGCCTTATCTTGACTACATGATTCTCTTTAAAAACTATCTTTTGAAAATAGTCGCAATGCCCATACATCATATCCTTTTATTACATGATGGAAATAAAAAGACACCTTCAAAGGAAAACAAACTTGCAATTTGATTGGAAATAAAAAGAAGCTTTGAGGCAGTCCACAGCTCTACTGGGCTAGACGAGCTTTAGTACCTCACTTGAAATCCTCCTGTCTCCTTTGCTTTCTGAAAAGAATGTCCACAACGTGGGTCAGCACACATCATGTACTAGTGAGCAACTTTTGGCCGAACTTGTAAATCTCTGCACTAAATTAACATGTGGAGCTAACATTTTACTAGTAATCTTTCTACTTGTCTAGATTCTTTTTAACAATACATAAGAAATAAGATAGAAGAATATTTCATAACCAACTTACCCACCACCGACAGTCATCCCTGCACAAGACAGGTTAGCATAATTTGCATATGATATAAAGGGATACTGTTTAACTCCGCATCTCTTGTTAGGTCGCAATGTACTCTAATTTCATAAATGCACCTAACTATATGTTGGTCTACGGGTCATTTTCTGTGATTAGTCGCTGTGACACATGGGTTCAGCTCGTCGCTATTTGGACATGATACAACACTCAAGGTTTCTTGTACCTCAAAATGTCTAGACAATCTCCTCCAGGCCGAGTAATTCCAGGTGCCCCCAGAACCGTCCGAGAGATCTAGTTTCCTTGTATACAAGTTGTCCAGGACCTATGCATACTCTGTAAGGCGGCTGTTATGCAACAGAAGTATTTATGCTTTGCTTTGGTTTATGACAGAGCTTATAGCTCCTAGCTTTTGGGACAACTCTCTTTGCTGTGGCAACATATACAAGTCCGTATGTACACATCTAAACATTTGAAGCATATTCATAGGCAACAGATATTATTCATATGGAAACAGATTAAGCGGCAACATATAATCCATCATATGATTCAATTCATTATCTTCTCTTTATATTTTGTTATTGTGGTATCGTTGATCGTAGGGACGAGACAACAGAGTAGACTGGAGATCATTTTTATTAGGGCGTACAGATCAATGTTTGTTCGGTTGAAGCAACTCACCAAGATGAATCTTAGTTGAGAGAAGGAGGGACTTCACGCACCGTTCACGAACAGTTCACGTGTCCTACATTGGCACTAACAGTTGATTAGCATACTTCGGTCTCTTTCTCTCAAGATTCAGAATGAATACGAAATGCGATGAAAACGAACATTGAAAACCAATCATCAAAACCTAACATGAAAATACATTCATCAAAACCAAGCAGCGAAAGAAAACATCCAACAAAACTCTTGGATTCATTTCGATAGAAGCCAATCCATCAATTGGAAAGGTTCATTGTATTTCATCCGTGATCAATCGATACCGACAAAGGTTTTCCCAAAATACTCAGTTCAAGACAGAGTCAACAAGCCGTGGATATTACATAGTGGACCGCGAGGAGCGGGGCACTACATAATAATCCACTGAGAAAAAGTTTTATCTTCAAAACTTAAGAAACATGCTCACCTCCGCTAGTATTGCATTCAAGATCAAATAAGGTGGAGAGATTATAGACGCGCGCTGTCGCAGTATTGGCATTCTATAACTGTTGATTCTAAGGATTATCTCTGATCTGCGATGGGTCCTTCAGCAGCCCACTCTCCTTTGTATCGTTTTGGTTTCTCTTTGGATAATTTCTGACGGCGTGACCCTGCTGGCCACAACCGAAACAAGCTTTGCGCAAGGAACGACAGATTTCCTTTGTGTGGCCCTTCATGTCGCAGTAGCCGTATTCAAGAGTTTTTGTGCGACAATTATCTATGGTGTGTCCGTGATGGTCGCAGAATCCGTACTCTACTGTGTTGCGGTTATCTCCCTCTGTTTTCTTCTCACCGTCGTGGTATCTTTTTGTAGGCCGATTGCGACTGTACTGAACTTTTGCTGACGCCTTCCTCAGGCTAAATTGTTCTACTTGTAGCACTGCCTCAAAGGCCTAAGGATATGTCTCACATTCTCGGTTCAGTACACTCAACTGAATGTCATCGTTCAGACCTTGAACGAGCCGATTTATGCGGGCCAACTCTGTTGGTAACATAACAGCAGCAAAATTTGCCAGCTTAGCAAATTCAGATTCATAATCTTCCACGGACATGCTTCCTTGCTTTAATGATATAAAATCATTCTCCATCTTCTGACTGATAGCAGAAGGGAGATACTGCTCCAAAAATGCTTTTTTGAACGAGGCCCAAGAAATCTTTCCACCCCTAGCAGTTGTGAGCAGCTTTGGTTTCTTCGCTTTCCTACCAATCTTTTGCCCGCAACCGTAGTAGCAAAACGGCACAAACTACCTTCTTGCTACTCGAAACTCCTACGAATGTGAACAGACTCTCTATTTTATCAATCCAGTCTATCACCTTATTTGGTGATGTCCTGCCTTCAAATTCTGGCGGTTTTACGTCTAAGAAGTCCTTTGGCCTAAAGGAAGAGTGCCTTTGTACCGGCTGGGGTTCGTCACCATCCACGGGCTCAATCTCTAGTGTTCCCGTTGGTTTGGTCGCTGCGGTGGTATCTCATTTTTCCACTAGCACAGTTACAAGTTGGGTCAAGGCATCCAGTTGTTTCTGTTGGGCCTGCATTCGAGCCTGTTGTATCTGATTATGCTCTTCGACATCCTGTCTCTGTAGTTCCATCATGGTCATGATTCGATCTATCGGATCGGTCGAGCCATATGGTCGAGGATGAGCCATTTTTCTACAAAAGAGTATAACTTCTGTCAGTCTCATAAAATATTATAGACTTATTGTATGGGGCATTGGTTTTCATAACTCAAAATTGGACCTTTTTGAAAGCCATCAAAATACTTTATATACTTTTTCGAAAATGATATTTGTAAGAGGCCAAGGACGTAAAACCTGGCTCTAATACCACTTTGTCACGCCCCAATCTTGCTAGGGTCGTTCGCCTTGCCTGGATCCCTGCGAGATCGATCGTCCTCGCTAAGGCATAATGCTATGCAAGCATAAGTTGCGCTTGCATAAGGCTAATGTACCTGCACAAAAAAACTAGTCAAGCAAACACATGCACGTACCCATTTATTACAGAAAAGCAAATATTTGACACAGAGATTTGAAATAGAAATACTTCTTTTATTGATAAACTTGATATGAATATAAGTACAAAGCTTTGCATACTCAGATTGCCTTATCTTGGCAACATAATTCTTATTAAAAACTCTCTTTTGAAAATAGTTGCAATGCCTATACATCATATCCCTTTATTACATGCTGGAAATGAAAAGACACCTTCAAAGGAAAAGAAACTTGCAATTTGACTGGAAATGAAAAGAAGCCTCGCGGCAGGCCACAGCTCTACTAGGCTAGACGAGCTTTAGTGCCTCACTTGAAATCCTTCTGTCTCCTTTACTTTCTGAAAAGAATGCCCACAACGTGGGTCAGCACACATCATGTACTAGCGAGTGGATTTTGGCCAAACTCGTAAATCTCTGCACTAAATCAACATGTGGAGCTAACATTTTACTAGTGATCTTTCTACTTGTATAGATTCTATTTAACAATACATAAGAAACAAGATAGAAGAATATTTCATAACCAACTTATCCATCGTCGACAGTCATCCCTACACAAGACAGGTTAGCACAATTTGCATATGATATAAAGGTATACTGTTTAACTCCGCATCTCTTGTTAGGTTGTAATGCAAACTATTTGTTGGTCCACGGGTCGTTTCCCGTGATTAGTCGCTATGACACATGGGTTCAGCTCGTCGCTATTTGGACATGATGTAACACTCAAGGTTTCTTGTACCTCGAAATGTCTAGACAATCTCCCCCAGGCCGAGCGATTTTAGGCGCCCCCAGAACCGCCCGAGAGATCTAGTTTCCTTGTATACAAGTTGTCCAAGACCTATGCATACTCTGTAAGGCGACTGTTATGCAACACAAGTATTTATGCTTTGCTTTGGTTTATGACAGAGCTTATAGCTCCTAGCTTTTGGGACAACTCTCTTTTCTGTGGCAACGTATACAAGTTCGTCTGTACACATCTAAACATTTGAAGCATATTCATAGGAAACAGATATTATTCATATGGAAACAGATGAAGCGGCAACATATAATCCAGCATATGATTCAATTCATTATCTTCTCTTTATCTTTTGTTATTGTGGTATCGTTGATCGTAGGGACGAGGCAACAGAGTGGACTATAGATCATTTTTATTAGGGCGTACAGATCAATGTTTGTTCGGTTGAAGCAACTCACCAAGATGAATCTTAGTAGAGAGAAGAAGGGACTTCACGTGCCGTTCACGAACAGTTCACGTGTCCTATATTGGCACCAACAGTTGATTAGCATACTTCGGTCTCTTTTTCTCAAGATTCAGAATGAATGCAAAATACGATAAAAGCGAACAATGAAAACCAATCAACAAAAACCAACACGAAAACGCATTCATCAAAACCAAGCAGCAAAAGAAAATATCAAACAAAACTCTTGGATTCATTTCAATAAAAGCTAATCCATCAATTGGAAATGTTCATTACATTTCATCCGTGATCAATCGATACCGGCAAAAGTTTTTCCAAAATACTCAGTTCAAGACTGAGTCAGCAAGCCGTGGGTATTACATAGTAGACCTCGAGGAGCGGGACACTACATAATATTCCATTGAGAAAAAGTTTGTCCTCAAAACTTAAGAAACAAACTCACCTTCGCTAGTATTGCATTCAGGATCAAGTAAGGTGGAGAGATTATCGACGTGCGCTATCGCAGTGTTGGCATTCCGCAACTGCTGATTGTGAGGATTGTCTCTGATCTACGGTGGGTCCCTCAGCGGCCTACGCTCCTCTATATCGTTTCGGTTTCTCTTTGGACAATTTCTGATGGCGTGACCCTGCTGGCCACAACCGAAACAAGCTTTGCTCAAGGAACGACAGGTTTCCTTTATGTGGCCCTTTATGCCGCAGTAGCTGCATTCCAGAGTTTTCGTGCGACAATTATCTATGGTGTGGCCCTGACGGCCGTAGAATCCGCACTCTAATGTGTTGCGGTTGTCTCCCTCTGTTTTCTTCTTGCCGTCGTGGTATCTTTTTGTTGGATGATTGCGACTGTACTGAGCTTTTGCTGACGCCTTCCTCAGGCTAAATTGTTCCATTTGTAGCACTACCTCAAAGGCCTGAGGATATGTCTCACATTCTCGGTTCAGTACACTCAACTAAATGTCATCATTCAGACCTTGAATGAACCGATTTATGCGGGCCTGCTCTGTTGGTAACATAACAACAGCAAAATTTGCCAGCTTAGCAAATTGAAATTCATAATCTTCCACGGACATGCTTCCTTGCTTTAATGATATAAAATCATTCTCCATCTTCTGACTGATAGCAGAAGGGAGATACTGCTCCAAAAATGCTTTCTTGAATGAGGCCCAAGAAATCTTTCCACCCCTAGCAGTTATGAGCAGCTCTGGTTTCTTCGCTTTCCACCAATCTTTTGCCCGCAGCCGTAGTAGCAAAACAGCACAAACTACCTTTTTGCTACTCGGAACTCCTACGAACACGAACAAACTCTCCATTTTGTCAATCCAGTCCATCACCTTATCTGGTGATGTCCTGCCTTTAAATTTCGGAGGTTTCACGTCTAAGAAGTCCTTTGGCCAAAAGGAAGAGTGCCTTT